>OX578144.1:118658287-118908170 GCA_951213105.1 Amaurobius ferox | reverse complement strand
ATATATATATATATTATATATATATATATAATATATATATATATATTATATATATATATATATATATATATATATATATATATATATTTATATATATATATATATATATATATATATAATATATATACTATATATATATATAATATATATATATATATATATATATATATATATATATATATATATATATATATATATATTATATATATATATATATATATATATATATATTATATATATATATATATATATATATATATATATATATATATATAGTGTAAAAGACAAGAAGACAAAACGATGTACTATTCAGACAAGAAAAAGTAAAGTCTTAGCCCGAAAGGCGGAATGCTGCTGTCTCAAGATAAGTATATATATGAATTTCAAAAGAACAAAAGAGGAAAAAGTCAACAGGTAAAATATTAATTGGCCAAGGGGGATTGTGACCCCCCTGGTCAATTAATATAACCGGGAACAAGGGGTCACAATTCCCCTTCGCCATTTAATATTTTACCTGTTGACTTTTTTCCCTTTTGTTCTTTTGAAATTTATATATATATATATATATATATATATATATATATAATTCCCTCCCTCATTGTAATCCCTAGCTGTGGGAACTTTAATTAGTATCGATTAAATTGCGTTACGCAGTTACGTATAGATAGGTTGTTTGTTAGTAGGTTGTTGTCCACTTCGGAAATAAGAGCTTTTAATTTCGCCCCAGTAGCTCAACGGTTGAGCATCCGTTGGCCAGTCTGAAGATCCAGGGTTCGATTCCCGGTTGAACCAGTAAGGTTCTTTACAATGGCACCCGAACAAATCAACCCTGAAGGTTTGCGCAAAGATATCGGGAGTCTGAAAGTGACCCTAGTTTGACTAGCACGGATTTAGTAAACTCTGGGATATTGAGCTCCGATTGCAAATCGGGAGGATAACGACCATGCAGGAGGCCAACCTGGAGGGTAAATATAGCATCAGGAGACTACCCCAAGATAAAAAGAAATATAGCAGGAGGTGGTCAGTCAGATTGTCCGCTGCAAGCCAATCTGGCATTAGATAGTTTAGAATGCAGAGTCCACTGGGACAATAAGAGCTTGCAATGTCGTCACAGTAGCTCAACCGTAGATCTTCCTATCTGTAACACGGCAATGCAAATAAGCAAGAAAGCATAACATCATAAAAAGTTGATTGGAAGTATCAATTGTACGTTGTACAGGTGGCGTTAGTAAAAGTGCTAAAACCGTCAGCTGTGAGGCTAAAACCTTTAGCTGTGAGACTAAAACAGTTAGCTGTGAGGCTACAACCGTTAGCTGTGAGACTAAAACCGTTAGCTCTGAGGCTAAAACCGTTGGCTGTGAGGCTAAATCCGTTAGCTGTAAGGCTAAAACCGTTAGCTGTGAGACTAAAACCTTTAGCTGTGAGGCTAAAACCGTTAGCTCTGAGGCTAAAATCGTTATCTGTGCGGCTACAGCCGTTGAGCAGATTATAGTCCTAAGATAATTCCTTAAATATGTAACTAATTGCTCATGTAATTTACAGATTAACTTGAATTTTAGCTTGAAAGTTGTTCACTGTGCTCAGTTTACCTTGTTCGACGATAACTTATCTTAAATAATTATTCTGAAATTTTAAATATGTAGATCACACCCACCCGCTCTCTAGATACATTTTAGAAAAATGTCATAAGAGAAGTGAGATAGAAATTGTTGCACTATTTTTACAGTAAGCTTACGAATTACTACATACTGTATAGGGAAATTTTAAATTATAGAGTTGTTTTTATTAAATAAAATATAATTAAATGAAATTTAATTACATTTTGAGTTTAATTTAAAGTTTGAATTTAATTTAAAGTGTAATTGAATAAACGTATTCAGAGTTCCATGTTGGGCGTTACACTGTTAGATGCATGTTGTAAATGTTAGATGCATTGGAATGCAATATATACCATAGTTGTAATGCAAGTAATAAAATCTGATGTGGGCAACAGATGACTTTCCTTATATAATGCAATGAATTTACTACTTTTACAGTAAAAAAAGGGGTTTTCTTATAGTATATACTTATATTCTTTCCAAGATATTGAATTTTCGACAATTAGTCGTCATTTCCATTAATTTAGCGTCATTTTTATCCATGTGGCGAGATTTTCGTTAATTTGACAGCATTTAAAAAAGTCTCCAAGTCGGCGACATTCCACCGAATTCGTCGCCAAATTCTCGCCAAGCGTTATGGACGGAGAAATAAGTTTTTCTTATAGTAGATAAATGACTATTGGCGTTCAAATACAAAAGTATTACTCAAAGTATCTTTTCCCATGAATGGAACGAGCTAGATCCACGAGAATGATGTCACCCAATTTATCGTATGGTATTACATATGAAAAGTGAACATGTTTCTCAACAGTTAATATTTTTTTTAATTTATGGGATTTTTTTGACAAATTTATTTGAAAAATGTGCAATATCTCAAGAACGGTTCATGCTAACGTTCTAAAGTTTATGTCAATCGTTTTCTAAGGAAAAATTATATAAGAAATGTCTATTTTCGTAACTTTTTTAAATGTTTTGATATTGTGATGATTTTTTCAAAATTTCACTCGAAAATTTAGGGGGGTTCTAAACTACGTTTAAAAACAATAAACTTCCAGTATTCACGGGTTGTGATTTTTGTATCAAATTTCCTTCGAATCGCTCCATTCGTTCGTGAGATATCGTCTCCACAGCCTCTCTCTCTCTCTCTCACACACACACACACACAGACATCACCTCAAAAATGTTTGATTCGTGATCAGGGATGCTTGAAACGTGCTCTCCCGTCGAAAACTCGAATTCGAATTTTCGACCCCGTCACAATACTTTCCTTATACATTATGTAAATAAGGAAAGTAATATACTTGTTGAACTAATGGCTTTTTAGAGAATAATTGGCCTTAGCACAATGTAATTAGAAATAACAAGAGCGCAAAATTAAAATAAAAAATCAAACTTTATATATTATCTCCAAAACGATATACTTCGTTAATGACAGCATAAAAAGTTGATAACAAACATCAACTGGTTTTAAAGACCAAAAGAACCGGGGTGGATAGATCGAACAGCCGCATCAGCAAAGGCAAGAACGCGTCTGTCTACACACGTCAGTCTTTCACTGGTGTAGATGTTCATCCTGTATTCCGACGAAAAAGTCTATTTTTAGTCTTTGAATCAAGTTGATATTTTTATCAACTGTTTATGATGCTAAACAAGCAGTTTTTATTTAACAGGTAAATTCTAATAGAAGTTTGCCCAAAATTTCATATTTTTAAATAATTTATAGAAAGACAACCTTGTCTCTGGTGTCTCTGATGCGTCTCTGGTTTGACAACCTTGTCTGGGCATCATTCAGATCAGAATTAGATGCTTAAATACCATTAATATTATAGTAAATTAGTCTATTTTATATGAGAATATTAATGAAACACAAAACGAAATACATATGTAGCGAATAAAAATATATTCAAGAAACAAATTACTTATTTCATCACTTATTCACAAAAATATCTGTCAATAGAGGTGAAATTCGAATATCAGGTTTCGTCAATTTTTTAAAAGAACGCAGAAAGAAACGCAAATGTGAATGTTAGGAACGCCGTTCCATGTTAATTTATGGAACGTGGTAAGAACATGAACGGGAGCTGAGAAGCACAGATTCGAACGATCGCCTTTCTAAGAAAGGAATTTTGAGCAGAAAAGTATTTATTTTTGTTCTTTCAATTTTGACTTAGCTGAGAACGCGTACCAATTTAAAAGGAACGGGCACAACAGCATTATCTATTGCAGTGACCTACAGCATTATTATAGTTCAAACTCAATATTGTGGAAATTGATGCGAGCAAGTTGGTGAAACTGACTTTTAAGTAATAACCACTAAAATACGCAAAAGTGTGTGTGTGTGCTTGTGTCATAATTTATTATGCTTTGCAATTTCGGAAGAACGGAAATGGCAGATGTAAACTAATTTGATTTCTGGTGCACAAATAAAATATTGCTGACTAGCTTTATTTGTAGGTGCTAAAATTATGAAGAAATGAGCAACACTTCCATAAAATATTAGAACTATGTATCATACCACGAAAATACACATAAAAGATAATAAATTTTATGATCAAAGTATATTTCTTATTTGAATTTTCCCAAATGGGTTTTAAACTAAATGTGTTATAATAATTAGTTTGCCACTTGTATATTCAGTGTGCACACAAACACCGAAATAATGACTCTAATTATTAAATATACTCGTTTATTATTCCTTTATGCATTAATTTCGACACATCCAAGTAAATATCTCTAATTGCATTATTCAGGAAATGTCCTTTTTTATATTTTATTATTTGATAAAAAAGGTACATTGCAACTGGAACATTTAACTTCCTTAATTCGTAACAATTAAGAACACATTTAATTAAAGACTTTTCTTTCAAATAGAGTTCAGCAGTTATGTAAAATGGATACTTTGTTTTAAAAGACATGACGCTGTAATACAAAAACATATTTATTGTCTAAGATATCATCAATATTTCTCAAACAATAATGGTTTATATTGCAATTACGTACATAACAAAAGAAATCTGATGTGGGCAGCACATGACTTTTCTTATATAATGCAATGAATTTACTACTTTTATAGTTAAATAAATGTTATTCTTATAGTAGATACTTATATTCTTTCCAAGATATTGAATTTGCTTCAATTAGCCGTCATTTTCATTGATTTTGAGTCATTTTTATCCATTTGGCGAGATTTTCTTCAATTTGGCAACATTTAGAAATGTCGCCAAGTTGGCTACATTCCGCTAAATTCGCCGTCAAAATCTTGCCAAGCGTTATGGACGGAGAAATAAGTTATTCTTACAGCAGATGAATGACTATTGGCGTTCAAATACAAAATTATTACTCAAAGTATCTTTTCTCGTGAATGGAACGAGTTAGATCCACGAGAATGATGTCACTAAATTTATCGTGAGATATTACATATGAAAAGTGAATATGTTTCTTGACAGTTAATATTTTTTTTTAATTTATGGGATTTTTTGATAAATTTATTTTAAAAATGTGCAATATCTCGAGAACGGTTCATGCTAGCGTTCTAAAGTTTATGTCAATCGTTAAATTACATAAGAAATGTCTATTTGCGTAACTTTATTAATGGTTTTGATTTTTTAATGATTTTTTCAAAATTTCACTCGAAAATTTAGCGGGGTTCTGAACATTCGATTGTGCTTTAAAACAGTAGGATTCCAGTATTCACGGATTGTGATTTTTGTAACAAATTTCATTCAAATCGCTCCATTCATTCGTGAGATATCGTCTTCATAGTCTCACTGACACACACACAGACATCACTTCAAAAATGTTCGATTCGCGATCAGAGATGCTTGAAACGTGCTCTCCCGTCAAAAACTCGAATTCGAATTTTCGACTCCGTCACAATATTTTCCTTATACATTATGTATATAAGGAAAGTAAAAATATTTATATCATTAGATTAATATGTTCAAGAAATAAATACAAATACACAAATATATGTTTATAAAGTTATACTGTTATAAATTTAAAGCCAATTGGCTTTTAATTTTTACTTTCCTTATATACACAATGTATACGGAAAGTATTGTAACGGGGTCGAAAATTCGAATTCGAGTTTTCGACGGGAGAGCACGTTTCAAGCATCCCTGATCACGAATCAAACATTTTTGAAGTGATGTCTGTGTGTGTGTGAAAGTATGTGTGTGTGTGTGTGTGTGTGTGTGTATGTGTGTGTGTGTGTGTGTGTATGTGTGTGTGTGTGTGTGTGTATGTGTGTGTGTGAAAGTATGTGTGTGTGTGTGTGTGTGTGTGTGTGTGTCAGTGAGTCTCTAGAGACGATAATTGACGAACGAATGGACCGATTCGAACGACATTTGGTACAAAAATCACAATCCGTAAACACTGGAAGCCTATTGTTTTTATACGCAATCGAATGCTCAGAAAACCCCTTAATTCTTGAGTAAAATTTTGAAAAACTCGTCAACAAATCAAAACCGCTAATAAAGTTACGCAAATGGACATTTCTTATGTAATTTTTCATTAGAAAACGATTGATATAAATTTTAGAACGCTAACATGAACCGTTCTCGAGATATTGCACATTTTTTAAAAAAATTATCAAAAAGTTATATAAAATAAAAAATATATATATATATATCCTATAGAGAAACATGCTCACTTTTCATATGTAATACCATGCGATAAATTTGGTGACATTATCTCGTGGATCTATCTCGTATCATTCATGAAAAAATATACCTTGAGTAATACTTTTGTATTTGAACGCCAATAGTCATTTATCTGCTGTAAGAATAACTTATTTCTCCGTCCATAACGCTTGGCGAGATTTTGTCGACGAATTTGGCGAAATATCGCCAACTTGGCGACATTTTTAATTGTTGCCAAATTGATAAAAATGACGCTAAATTAAAATTGACGCTAATTGAAAATGACGACTAATTGAAGAAAATTCAATATCTTGGAAAGAATATAAGTATCTACTGTAAGAATAAAATTTTTTTTAACTGTAAAAGTAGTAAATTCATTGCATTATATAAGGAAAGTCATGTGTTGCCCACATCAGATTTTTTGAATGTATAATTAAAGACATCAAAGTAAATTTAATGACCTTTTAAAATACGATAAAATGATTTATTAATTTAGCCATTAAATAAGTGAACAAATAATGTTATACATACAACACGTAACCTCTTTCTGGAACAAAAACACTTTTGACTGCAGTCTTTTAACAAATGAATCGATATATGAAATGGAGCTTCCAATTTAACCACTACGATCGTAGACCAAATTCGCTCATTTTAACACTCCTCACCACTGAATAGGTTATAACTGCACCGGTAGAAAGAAAACTTATGTGTTGCATATTTTTTTTTCCAAACCTTGTGGCGACTATAGTCAATCTTATCACGCCTTCGGTAATGGTTTTACTGCTGTTTTTAGTCAATAGTTTGAATTCTTTTCCGGTTTATTTTACCGATATCATACCTGTTTGACTTTTTCAAATAATTTTTATGGATTTCATATAATACCTTTTGTCCTAGGTCATGTAATCAGTTTTTTGTTGACATATACTTTGCAGCTTTATCAGGAGTGAATACTTAATCTCTTTAATTATTTTTTCCCTCCGAAGCTGCTACTTATTTTTGAAAATGGATAGAACCTTTACATAAGTGATTTATGCTGTGAAAATAATAAAGTGTTTTAATTATAATGTACTGTATTTTCCCAGCTAGTTGATGTTTTGTTTCTCTGAGTGAGTTTGCTTTTACGTGTAAAATATTTAGAGGTGTCAAAAAAGCAAATAAGTCAAAAATTCTAATTATTTTTTATAACATATTTGATTTAAGAAATTTATGATCCTTGTTGTGGGAAAATCACATAAGTCAGTTAGGCTTAGATGTTAGAAAAAGAAAAACTTTAAACACTTATTAAATTTTATACGGATAGCAGTGGGGTAAAAAATATATATTAAGTTATTTATTTAGCTCATAAATGCATAGCAAACTCCATAAAAATTAAATTTGTATTCTGAAAGCAAAAAAATAAAATTAAAAAAAGTTCTCCCGAAAACATCAAAATTTTCCTTCCTCGATATTTCAAAATCCTTGTTTTTGACTTGTGTGCTTTTTTTCGTGATCTTCGAATCGTTTGAATTCGTATCTTGTCTGCTCAGCTCTAGATATATTTCTTCGCATAAAAACCGTAAATTAATCAAAAAACAAAAATATTTTTCTCTTTCCTCAAGTGGACCTTTCGTCAGCTTAAGTGACAGAATCCTTCACGAAGACTGCTTCAGGTGCAGCACTTGCGGATCCAGCCTGAAGAACATTGGATTTCACAACATTAACAACAAGCTCTACTGCGATAGTCATGCCAAACTGGCTGCAAGGGTTATTGCCTCAGCTGCAGTTGGACCAGCTCCACCTTCACCAGCTCCTGCCCCAGCGTAAGTGAATTGTTTAATTATTTGTCCAAACTGAAACAACTTCTTGGGCAATATGAATATTAAATGGATCAAGTTATTGGTACTTTCATTAGCTCTTTCTTTCTAAACAGATATGAACCAACTAGTTAATCAAAGTCATGTCAACTCTCAGGGATTTTCGTATCCATTTCCATGTCAATTTCCAGCTGAAACAACAAGCACACAACTATAATAGAAGCTCTTTTATTTCACTTCTTTAAGACGTGCAAAACTTAAAAAGGCCAGAGCGCTTTCGAGCGTAAATACGCTCTTCATCAGTGGCTACATGGAAATAGGAATGATCGTTCATATATAGACCAGAAAAGGTGTGACAAATTTGCATAAATACAATTATCAATAAACTTACGTTTATCTAAGGAGAATCCAAAAATACCCCCATTTAAAAAAAAAAATTTGAAATTTCTGTAATAAAACTGTTCTTTTCGTGATTTATGCTCGATTTTTTGAATCTGTGCAAAATGTTTTGTATTTTTGGATTCTCCTTAGATAAACGTAAGTTTATTAATAATTGTATTTATGCAAATTTGTCACCTTTTCTGGTCTATATATGAACGATCATTTCTATTTCCATGTAGCCACTGATGAAGAGCGTATTTACGCTCGAAAGTGCTCTGGCCTTTTTAAGTTTTGTACGTCTTAAAGAAGTGAAATAAAAGACCTTCTATTATAGTTGTGTGCTTGTTGTTTCTGCTGGTTGAAATCAGACGTGACGCCAATTTTATTTATTTACTCAATTTCCAGGTTTGAAATCCACTTTAAACTGTACACACTTTTACATAATCACTATCTTGTCCTAAACAAAATTCATTCAATTATGTATATTGAACAGTTGTTGAGAAATTAGTGTTTTTGTGCATGCAAATGTAATTTTGGACACCGGTATATTATTTATACATTATGTATAAAATCCCTACTGAATTTTATTCAACATATCATTATAAAAATGTGTGGTGAGTTTTCGTACTGATATATGAAAAATAAAAGTATCAAAATCTCATTTTGAGGAAAGAACTTTAAAAAGTTAAAAAGAATAACGAGTTTTTCAGTAGTAAAATTTTGGAATCGAAAATATTTTTCAGCAAATTAAAAAATCTGATGTGGGCAACACATGACTTTCCTTTGATAATGTAATGAATTTACTACTTTTACAGTAAAAAAATTGGTTTTTCTTCTAGTAGATAATAATATTCTTTCCAAGATATTGAATTTTCGACAATTAGTCGTCATTTTCATTGATTTAGAATCATTTTTAACCATTTGGCGAGATTTTCATTAATTTAGCAACATTTCAAAACAGTCGCCAAGTTGGCGACATTCCGCCAAATTCGTCGCCAAAATCTCGCCAAGCGTTATGCACTAAGAAAAAAGTTATTCTTACAGCAGATAAATGACTATTGGCGTTCAAATACAAAAGTATTATTCAAAGTATATTTTTTCATGAATGGAACGAGCTAGATCCACGAGAATGATGTCACTCAATTTATCGCATGGCATTACATATGAAAAGTGAACATGTTTCTCAATAGGAATTTTTTTTTTATGTGACTTTTTCATAATTTTTTTAAAAAATGTACAATATCTCGAGAACGGTTCATGTTAGCGTTCTAAAATTTATGTCAATCGTTTTCTAATGAAAAATTACATAAGAAATGTCTATTTGCGTAACTTTATTAGCGGTTTTGGTTTTTTGACGATTTTTTTAAATTTTCATTCGAAAATTTAGGGGGGTTCTGAACATTCGATTGCGTATAAAAACAATAGGCTTCCAGTGTTTACGGATTGTGATTTTTGTACCAAATTTGGTTCGAATCGGTCCAGTCGTTCGTCAGTTATCGTCTCCACAGACTCACTGACACACACACACACATATATACTTTCACACACACACACAGGCATCACTTCAAAAATGTTTGATTCGTGATCAGGGATGCTTGAAACGTGCTCTCCCGTCGAAAACTCGAATTCGAATTTTCGACCCCGTCACAATACTTTCCTTATACATTATGTATATAAGGAAAGTAAAAAGTAAAAGTTGAAGTAGTTTAAAATGTAAAAATGAAAAAAATAGTGATTTTAGTCATATTTTGCCTTTTTGAACATCTTAAGAGTCTCATATCTCTCTGCATTAAAACAGTAGCCGCCGTCGTTTGACAAATTTCTCGTTTTTCGAAATTCTCTGCTTCGTCCCGCAAAAACTATACCATGCAGAAATATAAAATTTGGTACACTTGTAGAGAAAGGTTTGGAAAACAAGCTAAAATACATCACTTTTCGATATATATTGCAGTTTAATAAATATTGAATTCCAAAGTTAAAGACAAAATATTTAAGTTTCGAGTTCGAGTTCTAGATAGACTAACAATAGCAAAACCACGAATATTTGCAAGCAGTTACCTACATAGTTGAATTTTGGCAAGACGAAGCCTTTTTTATTTTGATGTAGTTTACGAGACATTTTACTTTTTATGCACTTCTAAAGTGAAAAATGTTCTTTTGTATCAGTACGTCCATCGATTTTCTCTGTCTTGTACCGCAATAACTATAACATACAGAACGATGAAATTTGATACATTTATAAAGAAATAATAGGGTAATACGATGAAATAAACCGCTAACCTATTTAAACTTTAGTTTGGCTTGAAATTGCTCGCAAAACGAGATCTGCGAGCGCAGCGAATGAGAGGCGAAGTCACCTGACTCGCGAAACGAGTTACGGGAGTTGGCGAAGAGTAGCGAGCAGAGGCCTCGCTACGCGCCCTAGTGATATAAATAATAATAATGATAATGATATACATTTATATCACTAGGGGTCTCGCTGCGTCCCCTAGTGCTATAAAAATTATTTTAAATTACACTGTGTTTGCTGTTATAAATAATTATACATTTTATTTGGTGACTTGGCACATGTTTAAAAGTTGCCAAGTTGACGCAGTTTAGATAAAATTATCTGGAGAACAATATATTCTATTACAATGGGACTGTTTTGATTTTTCAAAAATTTGACGTAAAACAAGCGATCACTCATAGTAAAGCATATTTACGAGTAATCATTTGTTTTATTGTTTTGCAAATTTTGCGGATTATTTGAAAAAATGACTAATTCTATTTTCCGAAATTATGCCAAAAGTGAATCAGCTTCAGAATAATGCATATGTCCTCACACTGATTTTGGGCGGAGAGTTTTGGGGATAGCCACAATAAGTCATAGTTTTTTTCAAAAGAATAATGGATTAAAGAAATGTTAGAGCATGTTGCTTTTGATGGGACATCATGCAATTCAAGTGACAGCGCGCTTTCCACTTGGTTGTCTATTGGTGACTTCACACTTATTTACAATCTTCTCAGCATTATCAAGAAAATATCTTTCACTTTGATGAAGTATGTACAATATTTTGATTATACATAATTTTTATGTATAATCAAAAGTATAAATAATATTTTTGGACTTTAAAACTATAGTTGAGGCAATGATAACTTGACAATATCCCTAATAAAAGCTTCTGTTAGACTATAAACTCCGCCCAATTAGATTTTATTAAAAGTATAAAACTTAGACTTTATTAAAGTAACTCTAAAATTTTTGATTTATAAAACCGTTGGATTGAATTCAAATTAATCATTTTCTGAAATTGAATTACCATACATTAAGAGAATATGTGATGCCAGAAATATACATTTTCCAAAGGCGGACATGATGCAATAAATGTGTGGTATGCTGTGCACTATATTGCGTCAAAATTCACAATATTACAGTAATACAATAGTGCAGCCATTTCGTTGCTAGATATGAGATTTTTCAATGTGAATACTTATGACTTAATGAGAGTCAGGTGTAACCACTGCCCCGATGGCAATATCCGAAATCAGACTTTATAACTAAAAGTGAAAGAATAATAGGTGAATGAAAATAAATAAAAATCCGCAAGCAGATTGCACGTCATATTACGTAAAGTGCTGACGGACCAACCAGAGTCAGAAGCCGGATTATCTCTGGCAATCATTTGCACTCCAGCAAGGTGAGTGGAGCTAATGAAGCTCAAGAAATAGTCAAGACAGATGAGGGGAACAACTAATGAGGAGCCGAGGTGCAGAGAGGAGTTAGCCATGGATACTAACAAGATGATAGAAGAATTTGACCGAGTGAGTCCAAGAAAGTATAGTTCTGGTAGAACGAGTATGGCTATCAATATGTACCGATTTTCTTCATTTAATAGAGGATATTACTATTTTAATGACGTAATTTGTTAAAGTAACAAAATTGATACTAATAAAATTTTCGGCATCACATCTCATAATTCTTTAAGGTTCGAGTTACCAAGGTTTAGGTAACATATACTTTCATTATACTTACATTTTAAGTATAAATCGTAAGTATACATAACATATTAAATTATGCGAAACTATTGTTGTCTCCATTAATGAAATCATCTTACAACGGAGCATATAGACTCAAGATGTTCTGTATGCAGCAGCAGAAAATAGGTGGGTTAGTTTTAAAGCACAGCACAATGGATAGGATAATGAATATTAACAACAACTTTGGCATTTTAATCACTAATTATTCAGCACTCCTACATAATTGTCACATTTAAGCAGTTGCCCAAACTAGCTGTTCAGAATTATTTATTTACATAAAATTGCTTTCACATTAATGCTACTTTTAATTTATATCACATAATTGTTGCTCACGCATAATTTATATTACAGATACAAATATTTAAAATTTTACTCATAATTTTCCATATTTCAATAAAAATGTAAGCCTAATCTTGCATTTAAAGCGATTTAAAGCAGATGTATGAAGGTAAACGTGTGAAATATGCACTCAGCGCGTTCTACATTATTTTCAAGATAACTTTGATGCAAGTATTTGGCAAATATTGACTTGCATATATCGGTATACATTAGAATTATTTGTAGAAAGCAGATATGGTCATTCTTCTGAGTAGGGCGTCATTCACAGAGGACTTTTGAATAAGGACGGTGCATTATTAACGTTTCATCCTAGGAAAATCAAGAAATCCCATTATCACATGTTGTTAATGCCCTCTAAGTATCAATATATCGTCCTGAAGTTTATATTTTGTATTTAGTGATGCATTAAATTACTTTTAAAAATATGTGTTTAAAACTGAAATTGTATCTTTCATTACAGATTTGCACCACCACCACTTCCAAAAACTCAATTTGCTCCTCAAGCACCAGCACCGCTCCCGAAAACTCAGTTTGCTCCTCAAGCACCAGCTCCTGCGGCTCCTCCCATACCTCAAAGCATGCCAGCTCAAAGTGCTCCTGCTCAAGGTGCACCGACGCTTGCTCATCAAGCCCCAGTCATTCCAAACCTTCCACCATCAAGTATCCCACAAAATGTGCCAACACCCTTCGGGCATAATATGACGCATTTACCACTCACACCCAGCTCCTCTGGAAATCTAACTTTCAGGAGCATTTCACCCCAACCATACAAGGTGAGAATCCCTTTCATCCATGTTTTTGGTTCGACAACGTATTCGGTGACACACGCTAACTTTCTTGGGCGAATCTCTTCTTATATGACAACTGATCTTAGTACCAAAGTTGGTTCTGTTTGATTGAGGAAAATGTCAAAAAACCTGATTATATAAGTTCGAGGACAGTCAGTCTGATAAAGTGAAAAAAAATAATAATAATGTATATTTTCATTATTAGCATCTTTTTGAGTTTCTAGATTTTTCCTTAACACGAAAAACATTTTAGATCCGAAAACAATACTATTTTAGAGAGGGAAGTGAAATTGGCTAGTAATGAAAATAAGCAGTAAATTCTGTGTTTCATGCATAACTCGGAAACTATTGCCAGCGATCAGTTTGTCAAAAATAAAGTTTTTTTTTATCAACCACTAATTTACAAAAATTATATTATTCATATATTTAAAAACCTGCTTTCCCAACAACGGGATCAAATTTTGTAAATTTCTTCTTTTCAGTATATCCTAAGTTGAATTTTAAGGTCCACTAGAAAATTTAATAGTTTATATTTTTTAACAAATTTTTGGTAGCAATAACATTTTTCGGTAGAATTTTTTGAGGAGCATGGTTTTGAAGAAAAATGAATTGCATCATCCTCAAATGAAAATAACGGACTTGGAAGGTTTGAAGCTATCAAATTGTTCTCAAAAACGCTAAATTCCTTGGATTTCACACTAATAATCAAATTCTCCTCTTTTCCTCTCTTGTGCAGAATTGCGTTCCCTGAATCTGGCAACACTGGATCTTTTATGCTTTATCTTCCATCAAAATTGTTTGTTGTTTTTATGACTTTACTTCAAATATCACAATAAAATAAAATAAAATAACAGGGTAATTAATTAAATATTTCGTTAAAATGCGAAGACGTACAACAACTTTATATACCTATGAAGATATACATACAACTTTTTGCCAAACTATAGACTAACCTTCCAATTTAAGATGCGGTTAAAATTGTATTAGATAACTTAAAAAGCGCAAATTTGGATGTATTAAAAAATAAATGAATATGAAGAAATTGTGATACACGGACTCGGTTCAAATGGAAAAAACGTTCTTCGATCTTTACGATGCTGCCTAGTTGAATGGAAACTCTGTAAAATATTTTCGGTCTCTAAGGGACCGACTTATATGAAAATCATTCAAAATCGTACTAAACAGGAAAACCAAAAATATCTAATTCGAATTTTAAAAAATCTCGCCAAGACGCATCGAACCATGTCTGCACAAAATTTCGCCACTATCTGAAGCTAAGATTTCCATCTATCGAAGACACACATACACATATATATATTAAATCTTATATTATTATGCAATATTTATAATTATTTACATGAAAAAGAATTTCGGCATCCTGATGCAGTCCAATCTTTTATTTCGAATAAATAATAAAGGGAAATGTGGCGGTTGCCAGATACGGTATTGAATATTAGTATTATAGAACAGATACTTTGATTAAATTTAATAACAATTTGCTTATTTTCTTTTCATAACGTTGAAAACATAAAAAGGACAAAGAGAATGTCAGGTTGCGTATTGAACATCCCTTTTGAGGAGAGGATGTGTTTGGTTGCAGTGTTACTACCTTCCTACCAAATTAAAAAAAAATGCCATCCTACCAAATTAAAACTCAATGGAATGTTTTAATATACATTTGTTGTATTTTCGTTTGTAGATTTTTGGTAGCTTTTAACACACACACATATACTTTCTTTTATTGTGTAAGATTAATTAATATTTACATGAAAAATAATTTTGTATTCTGACGTCAACCACATATTTATTTCAAGCAAATAACAAAGAGAAAAATTGCGGTTGTCAAATTCGAGATTGAATGTTAGTAATACAAAACAGACTCTTTAATTAAAGTTAATAATAGTACTTTTATTTTCTCGTTCAAAATAGTTATAGTACAAGCAGAGTGCTAAATGACGTATTGAACACATTTTTTTTTTGGATGGGGGAAGCACTTGCATTGTTACTAGCTCCCTATAAATTAAAAAAAAAAATAAAGCCTAATAGAATATTTAAATGTAAATTTGTTGCATTTTCGTTAGTAGAGTTTTAGTAGATTTTAATTTTGAATTTAGTAGATTTCAGTAGATTTTTGGCTAGTTGTCAGCAGAAACGTCCCCAAAATTCTAGTCACATTGTTTTCCGAATCACTAGCTTATAACAGAGTTTAAACTGTACATGTCTACCTACTATGTACAAAATTGATTGAAAGAAGCAGAAAGTGATGATAGATGGCATGACTGTTCGAATTCCATAAACAAAATTTAAAATTGAATTACTTGGGTCTGAACTTTTGATTGAAATATTGAAATTCTTTCCTCTTATCCGCCCTAATATAAATGCCCTTTCATTTGCTAAAAGCATCCCATTACAACCTCTAAAAGGGGTTGTAATGAGAGGTTAGCGTGTCTAGATATGTGAAGCGACTTCATATCTTTAGATAAGTTAAAAACCATAGCCCTGCTTCCTGAATCCAAAGTTGCAATAAAAAAAGTTAACAAAGCGTCGAACAGGCTTCCTTGAAATGCACTATGGAAACATTGGAAGTCAGCCATATCGGGTTTCATTATAACAGAAAGGAGAAAACAATAATTATAAAGTCTAAGTGGTAATAGGCTATCACCATTGTAACGTCACCTAGTTACAGTATCTGGAAGAAATATGAAGCAAAAACAGTCGACAACAAAAGATTGAATACTGAATTACTGAAAGTAATTCCAATATCCATTTTAGTTATTATTAGTTAGCTTCCCAAATTAACGTTATATACAGTTTAATTTTATTTCAGAAACTTTTCTCTCCTTTGAACTTATGTTACAGTGGTATACAGGATGCCCCCAAAACATTGACCTCCGCTTTTATTCCTTAAATATTGATCTTAGACATATATAATAAATTACAAAATTGCGTAAAAAAATTTACAGAATTTTATGAAATCAATAAACATTTTCAGGGGATTAAATTTGAAGAAATACAAAATTTAAATTTTATACGGTTCCCGTACGGAAATATTTCCAATGAGTAAAAGGTGCCCCATACGCTAATAAGGTGATGTACAAAATTTCAGCATTTTATCATAAAAAGTCCCAGAGATATGTTTAAACAAAGTTGGTGAGGGATTAATCACAAATTAAAATGTAAATGTTTACAGCCAAGAGTGTAAATGACGCAACACAGAAATGCATCATAGGCAAATAATATCCGCCTCATATCTTTAATGGATCTTTGGCATGGATGGAAAACATTTTCAACAAGCTTTGTAATCTTTGTGCAAAGTTATTATTTCTACACAGTGTAGATACTATTGTACCAATAAATAGCAAAATTATTATTTATTTATGTAATCATTATTTTCTTTCGTAATTTGTGTATGACTCCTGAAACGCGATCTGCCGACATGATTTTTCCTCTTTGAGAATCCATGTTGATGCATCGAAAAGTGGTTTGAGTTAGTATTTTTGTCTTTTCATATCTCTGGGACTTTTTATGATAAAATGCTGAAATTTTGTACATCACCTTATTAGTGTATGGGACACCATTTACTCATTGGAAATATTTTTGTACGGGGACCGTATAAAAATTTAAATTTTGTATTTCTTAAAAAATTTAATTCCCTTGGAAATTTTAATCGATTTCATAAAATTCTGTGCCTTTTTTTACGCAAATTTGTAATTTATTATATACGTCTAAGATCAATATTTAAGGAATAAAAGCCGAGGTCAATATTTTTGGGAGACCCTGTATATATTTTAAATTATTTTTATTGCTTTTCAGAGGATTTCTGGAGATTTCCATAAAGTGACAGCTCCATCAAGCCCAACTCCTGGATCAGGACCTTCTGCCCCTCTGGCCTACACATCGGGGCCTTTGCCTTTCGAAATGAAGCCTTACATGCCGCCGGAGCAGGTAATTTGCTCGCAATGAGATATCGTTACTTGAATAATTATTTGTTGAAAGGGCCCTCAACATGAACGCTTGTCTTCTGAAACGCACAATCAAGTGCATGGAGGTAAAAGTAAGGAGTTAAAACTTCGTATTAGGAAAACGTCGATATTGATTGAGACAATAATTGAGGTATCGCTGGGATAAAATAAGTAGTCCTGCATAGTATGCATTGCTATGGCGAAAGACCAGAAATATATATTTTATTAAACTGTCGATTTTGTAAAAAATAAATTATTTGCGCAATGCAAAATGGAACTGAAGCAATAAAGAATATTCATACGTATTCAAAATTATTTTACCTTTTAATTTATTTTTATCTCCTTATATTCTGTACTATATCCTACAACTATGAAAACATACTGGTTAATTATATTCATCATTAGAAAACCCTTGATTTAAAATAATCAACAATACATTTACTAAATACTACGCCTTTCTGTTGTGTCAACTAACAATAGCGACTACTTTACTAACACTAGCAATACATAGATACAATTCTCCAAGCATTGTGGCATTTTCAAGCGTTTCATCCATAGGAGTTTTATTTCTTCCTTCTAACTCCATGCTCATGTGTTTAAGGAACTGATTTTTGCCAGTTTGTGTTCATTCCATAAGCTCAGACAGTTTAATTAAGGCATTTCCAACATCAACGATTCATAGTGAAGAACATACGTGTGTGCAGAATCAGCTTGTATCACTTAGTAATATACTCTATAACAAAAATAATCGGTGCACCAAGAAGGAGTTGTCCGATTTTAATGGAATTTCTTATGCAAAAACATTTTGAGTGAACATACAAATGAATAAAATTTGGTGTCCAATGAATAAATAGTGCGAGTTTCAGCGCATCGGAACTGCACATTCAGCAGGTGTATATAAGGAGCGATTCTGAATCTGTGGTTAAAATTTCTGTTGCATTTCGACTGCGGATATCTTACGTCGACTGTAACAATGCCTCGTCGAAAGATCCGTGCTCATTACGAGCATATATCAGAGTTTGAAAGAGGTCGTGCTATCGGATTGAAGGAGGCTGGTTGGGCGAATCGAAGACAATCGAATAAGATAATGCCTTGCCGTACACGGCACGTGTTGCTATGAATTGGCTTCAAGCTTGCCCAACACTTCCTTGGCCAGATAGGTCTTATGACTTCTCGCCCATAGAGCACATTTTGGACGTTATGGGAAGGAGATTACAACCATCCCGGAATGTTGACGATTTAGCCCGACAGTTGGAGACAATTTGGCAAGACATTCCGCAGGACACCATCCGTGAACTTTATCAGTCTATGACACACCGGGTGACATCTTGCATCCAGGCCAGAGGTGGACCAACGCCTTATTGACTTCTTCCCTTTGTATACGGTCAAACTCTAAATCATTAAATTGTTCTGAAATTTTAATCGTTTCTTTTCCTATGTATGTTCTTCACATCGGCCAATTTTTATCACAATCGGACAACTCCTTCTTGGTGAGTCGATTTTTTTTGTTACAGAGTGTATATCACATTGTATCGCGATCTCTCCTCATTGTATCGATATCCTTAAAATTCTGACCTAATTAATTAAATTTGAATGTACAATATTTGTTTGAATATACAAAGATTAAATTATATATATATATATATATATATATATAAACTAATGTATAGTTATTATTTTAACAAACTATATGGACATTCCATATATATATATAATTAAAACATAATTACAGTGTTTGTTGTTTATATTAAGACTAATTTAAATTCTGTAGAACCCCATTTATTCGGTCCAAATGTTGATATGATCTGAATAAACCAAATTCACAATAATCCACAATTGGAATATTTTAGAAATCGCATAAAATTAATATTAATACGTTACACTTACTTGCAAAAAATCATAAAATAATTCAATGACAGAGTACACAAATATTTTTATTTAATTGAACTACAATAAAACCTCTCTAAACAACCACCCTTATTAAACAGCCGTCCCTGATAACAATAATTTTTTTTCCGGAACGGGTTAGAAATTTCATATATATAATACTAGAACAAATTATCTGATGGTACCCAGATTTTTAAGATGTGCACTTTTTAAATAATACATTTACAGATAGATAGAAATTCATTTGGAAAGTGACTGGTGCTATCCATGCGAAATCCGAGTTTAAGCGCATGCGCAGTAGCGTATATAAAAGTCCACCGCTTCTCAACCGTGGAAAGGAAAAATAAATAAATAAATAAAACCTGTCTTTACCGTTCGAAAGGAGTGGTTTAAATTCGTGAGTTGGGAATGCACAGTCAACTGGTGGAAAAATCCACGGCACTTGATTTACGGAGGCGGATCCAAAAAAATTTATGTGTTCGCTTAAAAAATCACTAAAAATGAAATAACTTATTAATTCAGAAATGTTGTCTATAATAAGATATACACACAACTTTTTGCCAAACTATAGAATTGTGCTGAACTTGGTCTTTAGGATGCGGAGAAAAAAGTACCAGAAAACCTAAAAAATGCAAATTTCTATGTACTTAAAAAATAAATATAGAGGAATTACCCTACGGATTAGGGTTCAAACATTGTTAGAAAGCGCATTTTCCGATATTTCCGATGGTGTCAGTACGAAAATTCTATGATACTATTTCCGGTCGCTAAGGAATTGATTTGTGTGAAAATCACTCAAAATCGCGGTAAAACATAAAATAACTACAAATCTAATTTAATTTTTAAAAAAATCCTGAGGCGCTTTGTTCCGGGTCTTGAAGTACCTGTGTACCAAATATTGTGACTGCACGATTTCCCCCTACAGACGACCCACACACACGCACAAACATTTTTTTTATTTTGCAAAAAGGGTTTTATCCCTTTTAAGTAATATCACATGAATATCGCATCTAACGACTCTAACGCATGAATATGCATCTACACGATTAAAATATAGTACCTGTGATGAAGCAAAAATCGTTTCCCATTTTTGCATTTCAGACACTAAAGTAGAGTGAATTCCCCACTCTTTATTATATACTACATTTCTTTCATTCTGTATAGCTAAAAAAATTGTAAATACTGGTAAAATAAAAAAGTTCACGTTGCTTTCAAATAAGTCGAACTAACGTTTTATTTAAATTCAATTAATAAAACATAAATGGATTCAAAGTTGTTTAAAGTACTTATAATTCTTATCTAAAAATTTGAAATTTATATTACCCTCTAATATTATAAAGGAAAATATAAGGAAATATATTTTAATGGAAGAGACAGAGAGAAAAAAAAATCGATAACATTTTAAATTATTGACTAAAATACATATTTCTTTTAAAATTTTGTTGGAATATAACATTAGTAAATTAAAAAATAAATTTCTTGAAAAGGAATTTTATTTCCAGACAGCTACAGCTTTTTCACTCTGAAAAAACTTTCCATTTATAAAGCCAAATTTGCACCTAAATATATAATCGATCAAGCAGATATTTTTTGTGATTTTTAAATTGTTAAGATTATTGATTATTATGTGACTTTTAAATTATTAAGCTTATTGAATATTATGTGATTTTTAAATTGGTAAGATTATTTCTTCCCCTTTAAATATATTTTGAGAATCCATTAAAGACACTGAAACCCATTAAAAGATGAAAAGAGATTATGCTTTTTGAAAGAGCCGCTTCTATTTCCTCGAGCATTGCTCTTTGTAAAAGATGAAAACAACTGCTCTAGTATTCGACAGTGCCGTTTTAAATTATGCACTACCAATCGTATTTTAAAAATTTGATGTGACTGTGCGAAATACATGACTTTTCCTACAGACACAAATACCTCTATTCTTTATTGATTCATAATTCATTAAATTGAAATCAATGGCACAACATAACTCACATAATTATTTGAAATTACGCTAAACTTGTCTTGTGCAAAGGAGGATCGAACTGTGTGGGATAGGGTATGTCAAGTACCTGTCTTTTTGAGAGGTTCTTCGTTTGGGATGGACGCTGTCTCACCCGTAAGCAAAAGGTTAAGCTAGAGTTGATGCATACATTACTCAGACACACACACAAACAGACATGAAGACAGATACACAAACAGATAAGCACACACACAGGCGTCACGCAAAAAATAGTATTCTCGTGCTCTATAGGTCTCGAAACGTGTCGAAAACTCGAGTCCCGATATTCGACATGATTCCCATTCTTTCCCTATACATTACCATGTATTGTACGGAAAGTGAAAATTTGAACTTAACAACACATAACTGTTTAGTGCAAAATATCGTGAAGTACTTCTCATAAATAAAAAAATCTGATGTGGGCAACACATGACTTTCCTTATATAATGCAATGAATTTACTACTTTTCAGTTAAAAAAAATTTTATTCTTATAGTAGATACTTATATTCTTTCCAAGATATTGAATTTTCTTCAATTAGTCGTCCTTTTTATTGATTAGCGTCATTTTTATCAATTTGGCGAGATTTTTGTTAATTTGGCAACAATTAAAAATATCGACAAGTTGGCGACATTCTGCTAAAATCGTCGCCAAAATCTCGCCAAGAGTTATGGCCGGAGAAATAAGTTTTTCTTACAGCAGATAAATGACTATTGGCTTTCAAATACAAAAGTATTACTCAATGTATCTTTTTTCATGAATGGAACGAACTAGATTCACGAGAATGATGTCACCAAATGTATTGCATGGTATTACATATGAAAAGTGAACATGTTTTTCAATAGGAAATATTTTTTTTATTTTATATAACTTTCTGATAATTTTTTTGAAAAATGTGCAATATCTCGAGAACGGTTCATGTTAGCGCTCTAAAATTTATGTTAATCGTTTTCTAATGAAACATTACATAAGGAATGTCTATTTACGTAACTTTATTAGCGGTTTTGATTTTTTGACGATTTTTTCAAAATTTTGCTCGAAAATTTTGGGGGGGTTCTGAACATTCGATTGCGTATAAAAACAATAGGCTTCCAGTATTTATGGATTGTGTTTTTTGTACCAAATTTCGTTCGAATCGGTCCATTCTTTCGTCAGTTATCGTCCCACACACACACACACACACACACACACACACACACACACACACACACACACACACACTCCCCACACACACATACATACACACACACACACACACATCACTTCAAAAATGTTTGATTCGTAATCAGGGATGCTTGAAATATGCTCTTCCTTCGAAAACTCGAATTCGAATTTTCGACCCCGTCACAATACTTTCCTTATACATTATGTATATAAGGGAAGTAAAAACATATGTTCTGTACGCATATATTTGTATCCATGTACAAAACCCATACTGTCCTTTGTGACTACGATTTTACAATGTTATTTGCATTACATTAACACCATATAAATTGTTATTTGGCAGAATGTCAAACAAAACAAAATTACGTATTTGCACTCTTGTACACAATGCCATTAACATTTAAATAAAATCATATGAAACTTAGCTAATTTCTGGTTTCTTAGAAGGGGAACTATTATAAAATGTGCTTTTTCTAATCAATGTAACATGGTTGATGCACAAAAATGTTGATAGATTTATCGCATAATACCGCATATTTGAAATCAATTTATTCATGATACTAAAACATTTTAAGAATTTCATTTGATGAATTAATTCATAGGCATTGCAATATCTCGAGAATGGATCAATCCAGCGTTCTAAAATGAGTGCCATTCACTTTCTAATGATAAATTATTCATAATAATAT
This sequence comes from Amaurobius ferox, assembly GCA_951213105.1. NCBI lineage: Eukaryota > Metazoa > Arthropoda > Arachnida > Araneae > Amaurobiidae > Amaurobius > Amaurobius ferox. The sequence goes on along the minus strand of OX578144.1, from coordinate 118,884,914 downwards.
TTTTTCTCCTACATAGATTGCTGCACAGATATTTTATGATTTAAAAATTCCTTTCAATATTTTGGCAGTCTAATAATGTTTGACTTAATGTTACGATCAATAGAGTACCAGTGTTCACATATTGTGGTAATTGTGTCGGATTTTCTTCAATTATTTCATTGTTTTTTAGATGTGTCCACAGACGTATCTCACAAAAGACCCTTCATGGTTATAAAACAAAAACCTCCTTACAAAAAAGTTATGAAATTTCAAAATGGTTTGCATCAAGTTCCTGCAGAACTGATGCTGTACTTTTTAAGTCTAGGTACCCTGCTGAAGGATCTAAATACTTCACTTAATCACACACATCACGTCTTTATTCTAGTCAATTTTTTTAACTGACTACAACAAAAAAATCTAAGAATTGAGAGAGGGTTAAAATCTTTCAACAGGGTACCTAGACCTGAAAGTACAGCGCGAAAACTCTGAAATATTGGTACATAAGCTAGCTGAAGATATTTTATTTTGTTTTAAAAAATTAGAAATTGAAGTGGATTTGGACATACAAAAGCTGGTGATTGATGAGGTTTGAGATAAGAAATACAAGTACATATTTATGAGTTGCCAGGCAAGTTTATAGATTCACCTAAATATTAAATTTCGTCAGAGACATTGTATGAGTCCAGTTTATATGCTGCCAATCAAGTTAGTTAAATGATTTGATTTTTGACGTGAAATCTATTGTCGGGAATATCCAGCTGAAATTGGAACGAAAACTAAAAGTTCTACTTATAAACAGTTTTGCGAGTAATTTGTAGCCCTGCAAGATGTATAGGTATACTTAGGATAATGCTCTTGGTTTAAGAAATATAGTGATTATAATTTAATATTTTGAACTATATAGAAGATGTGATTTCTTAATTTTGACATTTCAATATTTTTAACTGTTCTAAAAATGTCTAAAGAAGATAAACAACCCCAAAGAAAGTTGTTATCCATATGAAACTAGTTCGGTTTCAGCATACTGGTGTTAATTCGATATTTTAAGAATGTGAATTGTATTTATTTTTAGCCAAAATCGTCAATCTTCTCCATGATGTCCGATTCTTCATCAAGCACTACTACTGAAGTTGCGCAGACTCAATCAACTCAATCGACTCAAATTATGCAAAAGACAACCCAGGTCACTCAGCAAGTCTCCCAACAAATGTCTTCGCATCAGTCCTCCCAGTCTCAGTTCGCTATTGACTACAGACAAGTAGCTGGTGGCCAGCAAAGTAAGTGGTATATGAGTTATGTAGTTTATGGTGTGAAACAAAATACATGTTTATTGTTGCCACGGGTACTCGCTTTACATAATTTTGATAATTGCTCTAACCTTTGACTTCCGGAATGTGTGGTTGCTAATTATTTTTGCAAAGACTGAAACATGAAGACGAACGCTTAAAAGCGGTCTAAAATTTTTTTCACGGCAGATCACTTTATACACTGGACATCATGTAATGAATAGCATTTTATTTAACGAACAATATTTTATGTGAAGAAATATACGGTGAGATATAATGTGTAATCCATCATCGTATTTGTTATGTTTTGTTAAGACTATGCGTTGACAGACACGGCGGCTGTGTGTATATAGAACTCATGGCCAATAGTTAATAAATCTAAGACTTAATAGTTAGCTCAAATGACATCGTTCGGTCCAATTATATAATTTAAGATATCTTTTGTATGGGAAGTTAAACGGTTTGAAGTGATTCGAGACACGTCTGCGACAAACAACCCTTCTGTTAGTCTAAAGCGTGATTGGTCGATTCTATGAAGGAGGAACCCTAAGTCCTTCAATGCGAGGCGCAGTAGAAGTTTTTCGTCCTCGTGATACTAGTCGACAGTGATTATATAAGTGCTAATTCTTTATCGTGTATAGAGATTAGCGTCTACAGTTCGCGGATTTTCGATTTATCAAAAACGCTACACTCAGTTTTGATTTTTACGCATGAGCGTGAACTTCGCGATGATGTGGATTTCGCGGGGCTCGATATGCTTGTCCTTCTTGCAGTTTCTCTTTCTACGCCGGGTTATAAAGTAAATTTCTCGATTTAAAAGAATAAATTACATGATCTGCGATTTCATGAAGGAATGAGGGGTCGATTGACAAAAATCGTAGATACATTTTTTATCAGTTTGTAACGAAAGTAGCTTAAATTAATTTTTTGAAATTAAAATTAAATTCAACCACACGTTATAGAATTGGAGATGAAATTTATTTTTGATTTTGTTATTTTTAACATGTTTAAAAATTAAATGTCTGCTATTTTCATTTTACTCATAAAAATTTTAATGCTAAGTAATGTTTTTGAATATTTTTGTATCAGCACAAATATTTTAATATACTAGAGAGAGCTTTCCCCCCCCCCCCACGAATCAAAATGGGAATATGTAGTTTTACTATTAATATGTATACACAGATCAGTTCAAATAAAAAATAACAGTTGTAGATGCAACTTAATTATAAAATAAATTTTAAATCATCAGTTCAGAAAAATAAATAATATTGTTTCTCAACAAAGGGAAAGTGATGATTTTATCTGGATGCTGATGTAACACAATGCAGAATGTGATTTTTTAGATTTTTTTTAAATATAAAACATATTCATTTTAACCCAGGGCACCTCTTCCTGAAAAACCATGGTTCAAACCAACGAGCTTTGTTTTCAACTGCATTAAGCCTGAACTCACTTATAATTAAACTACTAAAAGCAAAATATTTGCAAATTACTTAATGATTTTAACTGTACAATACTCCCAAGATAAGTATATCACATTTTGTGACCATTCATAGAAGTGATGTTATGAATTGATACTGACTCAATTCATAACATCTCTTGTATAAAGAGTCACAAAATGTGATAAAGGCACTTATCTTGGGAATATTGTACAGTTAAAATTATTAAGTATTTGCAAATTACTTAATAATTTTAATAGTACAGTACTCCCAAGATAAGTACCTTTATCACATTTTGTGACGATTCATACAAGTGATGTTATGAATTGATACTGACCCTTTTTTATGGTTTGAATTCCTTGGCTATAAAAATAACTCTACGTGACATTTTAATATATATATATATACACATACACATACACACATACCGAACGGTCTGGATCTGAACAACAACACATACACACATTGAGGGGGGCATATTGTAAACAGACGAGGGAAGAGTTTTGCGGGGGGAAATTTATCTAAAATTAATTAAAATGCAAGTTTACAATATCATCATGGAGAGATTATGTTTCAGTGGTTGGTGTGAACCCCCGATCCCTTATATATATATATATATATATATATATATATATATATATATATATATATATATATATATATATATATATATATATATATATATATATATATATATATATATATATATATATATATATATATATGTATGTATATTGAGGAGATAATCTTAGTTTGACTGTGAAACAAATATTTAGCTTTATAACAGCTTAGATGTAACTTCGTAAGTGTTTCATATCCTTTAGAAGGTGATGTTTAAAATTCAACCAGAATTAGAGAATAAATTCACGAAACACTGGTAAAATTTTATTACATGAACTGATAAATCAAAATTTAAAAAATGATAAATATTACATATATCATTATATTAAATATTTTTTTATGTATTCTATATATGAACAGATTCAAAATCATGAAGGTGATAGAATATCTAAGAATTACCAAATCGTTACTGAAATGTGTAGTTTCAAACCCTCTAAATATACTTTTTAATATTTTTTTCTAATTTTTACTTTCCCTGCAATACATGGTAATGTATAGGGAAAGTATTGGAATCATGTCGAAAATCGTAACTCGAGTTTTCGACGGATCCACACGTTTCAAGACCTCTAGAATACGAAAAAACCATTTTTAGCGTGACGTCTGTCTGTGTGTCTGTCTGTCTGTGTGTCTGTCTGTGCAAATTTTGTATCCACTCTAACTTAAAAACTAATGGACCGAATTTCATAAAATTTGATTGGTAAGTCACTTGTGGGCGAATCTGGTACTGATTAGTTTTGGGTACGGTTCGGGGTAAAAGAACCCGCCTTTTTTTTTGCGAAATGGCCCACAAAAGCTTGTATTCACTCTAGCTGAAAGACTAATGGACCGAATTCCACAAAATTCGGTAGATAAATCACTTATGGGACACCCTGGTGCTGATTAGATTTTGGTACGATTCGAAAAAAAAATAACCTGCCTTTTTTGAAAAATTGCCCGCAAAAATCGCCAAAATCTAAACTAAAAAACTACGTGTGCTTAAATATATCAATTAAATGCTTGTTTAATACGTACTTTTTAGCGAAGAAAAGAATAAGACCAACCCCATTACATTAGGACTAGCCGTTCTCGAGATATTTTAGTTTTTTAGTATTTTATCTACTCCACCTTTGAAAATAAGTCCTGTTATCAAATGAGAACGAAAATTGAATTAAAAGTGAATTAAATTTAATTAAAATAAAGAGAACGTGAATATAAGTCTGCAGGGAAAGTCATGTGCTGCCCACATCAGATTTTTAAATTATGGATCAAGGGTCAGCAATCTCACTACATTGTTAATTTATACTTCTAACATTTTATATTAACTTAAATTTAATTTCTCAGCAGGTATTGATGTTCAACAGTATTGGTACAATTAATTTTGAAAAACAAAGACCAAATTATAGAGTTACTGAAAAATAATTTTTTTATTTTTAGTGATCAATTAAAGTTTCCGATTACAAATATTAGGCTGTGAATTGCTAAATTCACAAATGGCTATTACTTTAATTGGATGATGCATTCATGATTTTCATTTATGAGCTTTATTAAGGTTAAATTTTTTGTATACTACATATATATCAATTAAATATGCTTGGTATTCATAATTTGATATGAATTTCAATTTTGATGTGAAATTTGCAATTCAATCATTTTTCTTTAAACTTTGCAAGATATTCTAAATAACTTTCACTATGAATTATGCAATTCATAAATGTAGTTTAAACATGATACCATATATACACGTAAATTAGGTTATGACTTAAATTATAATTTCATTGGATAGTTAGTCTGAAAGTGAAGACAAATCAAAAGAATTATAACCTGGATGCGAGGATAAATGTAATAGGACTTGTGGATTAAAAAAATTATATATTTACTTTATTCTATAATGAAAGTTTGAGAATTATGTAGCTGTATTTTTGCAACCAAAAGTGCTCTCTAATAAACAAATTGGTTATATAAGGCACGTTGCAAAATAAAATGATTTCGAAGAAGAGCATGGGGTCCTGAAAAGGGGCGTTTGTTTCTGTAATTTTTATTTAAATTAGTATCAGACATGTTGGAGAGAAGCAAATAGTCAAATATCAATTGAGATATGTCATCAAAACAAACAAGATGGCGTTCGCGCATGCGCAGAAATATTCAGGAATCCGAAACTTGAGAGTGCAGCGTTTTTGATAAATCGAGAATCCGCGAGCTGTAGACTCTAGTTGTATATAGCTGACGTTTTGTGGGTGGCAGTGGGTGGCAGTGACGTTTATGGTGGCAAAGTGAAGGATGCGTGATTTGTGTTTGTTCGGACCTTAATCAACCCTGAAGGGTACAACTCATGAAGGGTACAGCTTATGAAAGGTACAGCGCATGTGGCCATAGAGGAGACAACCCATAGCCTATAGGTTACAAATTCAAGAATAAACAGTTAGATTGAAATATATTTTTGCGTCCCGCTATGTAATTCGAGATGTACTTCACATTTAAGTTGAATAAGTTAGAATATAGTGAGAGCTTTTCTCAGCAACTGGTATAAGCATTAAATATTGAAGATAAATAACCAAGCATTTTTTGGTCGTTCAAGAGCTGCTTATAAATGCTGCATCAATTAATTACACATGGCATTACATTTATATAAATTTAATGCCTTGACCAATAATTTGAATTGTAATTTATTAAACATTCATAATGCTGATACAGGATAATGGTGATTTCAGGAATGGCTGGTAGTATCCATCAATGAAAAACATTTTGAGGTTTAGGAAATTTAGAATGAGGGAATGAAAAATAAATGTATTTAATGGTAAATATTGGTGAAAAAATAATTATATTACTTTATTTATTATTATATTGGTAGTCGTGAAACTTAAACTGTAAAATTTATCAATCCGATTTTTTATGAATCTATCATAAATTGTCAGTGTAAACTTTATTCTTAACTACTAATAAATCTTTCTCTATCAGTTTTTCTCTTTGAAATGGGAAATTACTGAAATCGAACGGCATCGAGATGGGTTCTTCAAAGAAAGTCCATGTTTAAAGGGAGAAAAATGTTTTGTAGGAAGTAAACATCAGATCGGAATTTATTTGATGCAAATACAGTCTGCTGATGACTAAATGCAGGCATCATTTATACCGAATAAAATCCAAAAATCTTATATATTGCTTGGAAATTTCTTTTTCGTTTAACTGTGCCACATATTGTTCTATTATGATGTCGTCTTTTATATACGAAGGTGGTACGAATATAAGAATAGGTGTGGTATGTAGGTACTCGACCAGAGAACTTTGATTGCAGATAAGGGAAGTTTTCTGTATTGTGTCATGTCGCAATTCTGCGCCATGAGCCTTTTTGTATTTTCTGCGAGAGAAACATCCTTCTCTCCGTTCGTGCCAGTACAGTGTTTTACTAACACTTGTTTCCATTGAAATTACATTAAAAAGCGCATTTCGTCGAGAAAGCGTTGGTTTGTCTAGACTTAGTGTCGGGCCGTGGAGCGTGACGTTTTGGATGTGTAGTTGCTATGTGAGCGCGCCGTCCAATCAGGAAGAGGCGCATTTTTGCGAAAGAGAACTTGCGTGGGCTCAGAGGACCCTTTTTTCGCTCTCTTGGTGCTGGAACATTTCGACTGAAAGGTCGCATCGAAGGTTTTGTCTAAATTTTAGACAAAAGGCTTTGGCCAAAATGGCTTGCCGTTCATCTGGAGCTGAAGAAGAGGAGCCTGGAACCTTTCATTAATAATCCTGATGCAAATCTATTCTAAATTATAATTTTTTTATTCCAGGAATTATTCCGACGACGACTCTGGAGTTTGAGATGTAGCTGGGCGGCTTGTTTCAATTCGAGGCCTTGTGTACGGAGGTTCGGGTTATAAAGATTTTGGAATCTACGTTGGTTTCGCCCTGTGAACTTTTGAATTACCAGCTAAAAACCCGTGATATTTTGATGCGAAACGGAGCTCCAAAAATTTGTTAATCTTGTATCAAGGTAAATTTTCTTTTTCCGGAAACAATGTTTCCGAAGTGGCACTGGCATGATGAAATTAAATTTAATAACAAAAATGGCTCATATTAAAATATTTAAAGTTAAATTTGGAAAGATTTAAGATCGTATAATTATAAAGAAAATTGAATACTTGTTATGCAACATATATATTTTTACCAGAGCATTGTTGAATGTGTCTAATAAGTGAAGCTCTGAAGTTTTATTTATAATTGAAAGTTAAAATGCAAATGTTGAATTCTTTGAAAAATCTAAAAATAAATCAATATTTAAGTTTGTGTTAAAATGAGCCTGTTTATTTGTGTCTGCATATTTTACTTTACTCATTGTACATCATTTAGGATTAATTCTCCTAAACTGGGAACTCTTTTAAATCTTGAACCTGGTGTTATTGCTGATACATTTTTGATGGTAAACATGTTAAATTCATGTCTCTTGGGCATTTTGAAATTAAGTTCACAAGTTGTGGGTGGTGGAGTCAGTAGGTGCTGTTTGTACTGACCCAGCTCCCACAAATTGGTGCCGTATCCCTTCCCAGAGTATTACAGTGAGTGAAGTATAAATTTATGAAAAAGTGCAAATTTTTTTATTGTAATTATATATTGCAGTAATAACATATCGAAGTAAGTGGAAAATTATTTTGTGGTGCAAAATATTTGAGTTTAATGGGCATGAAAATTTTTGTTTATGTGTCATAAAGTTGAAAGTACAAAAAGCACAGAAGCCCATATGCACCTGATTATATGTGTAATTGAAAAATATTTGTTGCATATATTTCTCAAATTCATATGTCATACACACAAAATTTTATGTGGAAAAAGTAAATTTAAAAATTTCAAGAACACATACATTAACTTAAGTGCACACATATTGGTCTCTTGTTGCTGTGCTAATGCAAATATATTAAAAAGAAAAGGGAAAATTTTTTTTCTTTGACATGTTTCACATACAATTGGTTGCTCACCTATGTTGACAGAGGTGATTAGTCGTCCAACACTAACTTGACTCGACACTGTATTATCAATACAAGCTTGAGTTGACAGATTCACATACACTGATTGTATATCAGAATTACTGGCATTTATCACATACAAATATCATAATCAGTGGCCACAGTCATCAGTGTCTTGGGCTTACTGATAGTTTATAAAAATCAGAGTTGTTGGCACATTCACATACAATATTGTTGTTTTTCCTACTATCACCTGACTGGACACTGCATTATCACACAAAAATTCAGTGGGTGTTTTCTGACATTATCTTCACATACAAATTATTTTGCTGGTTGCAAAAGTTCTGGCAACTTCACAAATATTGTGTTTCTGACTTGCTCTTCACAAGAACTGTGTTACTCAATGGATCAAGTCAGATTCTCTTGTTGATCACATATTGGTGAAAGTGAAATCATTTTTCCACAATAAACTGTGTTTCGTGATAAATTTGAATCTATTTGGTGAAAAACCTTGTGCAAAAAAATGCCTAAATCTAAAAATACGAGAGCAAGCAGGAGTAGGGACTCCTCTGCACAACCTGGTTCACGAAACCGTGTGCCTTCGGTGTCTCCGCCACGACTTTCTCCAAATTCTGGCAGATCAGCTTCCGCTGTCAGAGACTCTAATAAAGTGAAGGTCGGAATTGGATCACAGTTCCTTGGATCCATTCCAAGTTTTGCTGGCAATGCAAATGAATCTTTTCACGAATTTTTGGAGAAATTTCTTCTGGTTGCTGAACATGCCGAGTGGTCTAATAAAGACAGAATTTTCGTTCTGAAGTTGAAATTATCTGGTCGTGCAGAAAGACTGATTAAATCTATCCCGAAGCTAAACCAAAGCACGAATTTTTCAGAATTAGTGAATACACTCAAGGACAATTTTATGAAAAAAGAAAATATTGCCAAAAATGTCGCTTCCCTGGTAAACTGTAAACAAATGACAGGGGAAAGTGTTCGTGATTATGCAAATCGAATAGAGGCTGAATCGTATATTGCCTTTCCGCAAGATGTTGTGTCTGATAATGAAGATTCCTTGAGAACTGCTATTTTGCTCAACTCTTTTAAAAAGGGGTTAAAAAGCCTTTTTAGAAAAGCCGTCTTATCTGCAAATCCACAGTCATTTGAAGCTGCGAAAGAAATAGCCATTCTGGAAGAAGAAGTACAGAATGAAGAGCTGGAAGAAATGACAGAGGACATAAATACAGTGAGAATTGAAAAAGACACTAAACAGGAAATTGAAGAGTTGAAGAATGAATTAAATTTAAAGAAGAAGGAATTTGAGAAATTAAGAAGAAAATTTAGTGAAAATTCAGAGAAAAGGAAGAAAAGACTGAATGAAATAAGAGAAGATCTGGAAAAGAGCAATTCCAGTTTTGAAGATTCCTTCTTGGATACGCCCTCTACAAGCAGATACAATGAAAATGAATTGGAAGAGGAAGATTGGGAAGATATTCCAGTAAAGAAGAAACATAAACCATCAACATCTTTCAGAACCTCAACACCATCCAGAAAATCTGAAAGTAGAAACCGTTTCAGTCAAAGAAGAATTCCAGTTGCCTCACAGGAAGAAGAGTGGTACGTTAAAAGTCCATATCAAAATTATTCTCCAAGGAAAAATTCCTTATTCTTTAGAAGACCTTTTCGTAACAGTTCATATAGAAATCCAAATGTCCAAAGAAGATATTTTTCGAATTTTAGAAATTCCTTTGATAATTATAAATCACAAAACTTCAATAATTTTGGATATAGAAGAAATAACAGATATTTTAATAGTAGATTTGGTAATAGAAGACAATTCGGAAGACAGAATTTCAGAAGACAAAATTTTCAATCTCCATTAGTTAATAGACGAAATTCTGAAGTTAGTTACATGACTGAAAGCGAGACTCCTTGCCAAAACAATTTTCCTATTATTCAAGTTTTTGTTGAAGATGTCACACTAAATGCCTTAATCGACACTGGAAGTTCTATAAACATTATCTATAGTGATGCTTTACACAAAATCAACCCGAGAAAAGTACAATTAAAACATACATCCACTATTCTAAGAGGAATCGGAAGTCAGAACATTTTGGTTGAGAGAAAAGCTTCTTTTCCCATGATCATTGGAAATGAAAGAGATGTGATTGAATGCTGCATTTTAAATACACCTGCCCCAGGAAGGTACAACATGATTTTAGGAAGTACATTTTTACATGAGAAACAAGTGACAATTACTTATAGACATAAACGTGTAAATTTTTTGTACTGTAGTATTCCCTTTACTGAATTTACCGAATCACAAAGCTTTACTGTGATTTCTGATTATGTACAATTTAAACCAGACGAGAGTTATGCAATAAGCCATGATTTTGACAGAAGAAATTACAATTTTACAAATGATGTAGATTATAGATTCAAAGACACAAATTTTTCAAGAAATTATGAAAATAGATGTAATAATGGATATTTATTTGAACAAAACAATTTTCACAATGAATTTAGAGACGTTGATTTTAGAGATTTTGATGCAAATGGAAATGAAAGGTCAAATTATGAATGTGAAAATGATTTATATGAAAGACAGATGAATGACAATGTATATACAGACAGATTTTTGACAAAAGACAATACCAGTAACAATGAAATATCTCAGACAGATTGTGATAAACATGATGAAGGAAGTTCACAACAAAATCAGGCAATAGGGATTGCCAAAGCTTTCAACAAATGTGTTCTAAAACCATTTTCGGAAACTTTTATTAAATTAAAAAGAAATTACAAAATTGAAAAAGACACGACAATTTTGCTTGAACCTATCAATAATAAAGAATTTTCTGCAAACAAAATTTTTGTAGCCAGAAGTATCCACAAAATTCCTGAAAATGACTTTTTGTATGCTAAAGTTGCAAACCCATCTGAAAAAATTGTTTACATTAACAAAGGAATGAAATTGGGAACTTTCGAAAACATCCATGAATCTGAAATTGACATAAATAATAGAGTTGATATTGAAAACTGTATTGAAGAAAATGAAACATTTGATGCATGGGGAGGAGATTTTGATCTTAAACATATGAACTGTACACAAAAATCTTTGCTTTTAAAATTACTAAGTAAATATAAACATGTCTTTGCTAAAAATATGAAAGAATTGTCTGGATGTGACACTATTTTGCACGAAATTAATCTTGAATCTAACATACCTGTTAGACAGAAGCCATACCGCATTCCACACAATTTACAGAAAGAACTTTCACGCCAGGTAAACGAACTCCTTGATGCAAAAATCATTCAGCGCAGTACATCACCTTACAATACTCCAGTGCTTTTTGTTAAGAAACCTGATGGAAGTTACCGTTTGGTAGCGGATTTTCGAAAGCTCAATAAGATCACTATTGTTGAGAACTTTCCGATTCCAAATATATCGGAATTAATCGATAACTTGTCTGGAGCCTTGTATTTTTCTACCCTGGACCTAACCAGTGGATTTTACCAATTGTGTTTACATCCTGATGATTATCCGAAGACTTCTTTTTCAACACCTGATGGCCACTTTGAATGGACCAGAACCCCATTTGGTCTTAAGAATGCGCCTGCATCCTTTCAGAGACTTATGTCTCTGGTGCTGGCTGGCATATCTGGAATTTACATAGATGATATTATAGTTGCTTCAAGAACATTCGAAGAACATTTGGAAAAACTAGAAGAGATTTTTGTAAGATTAAGTAAACATGGTCTTAAATTGAAACCAAGCAAATGCCATTTTTTCAGAAAAACAATTAAGTATCTTGGATTTTTGGTATCAAATGGAAAAGTACAACCTGATACTCATAATTTGGAAGTTGTAGAGAAATTCAAAATTCCTAAATCAATTAAGAATGTGAGACAATTTCTTGGACTCACTGGATTCTATAGAAAATTCATAAAAGACTATGCAGAACTGACTTTGCCATTAACAGAATTATTGAAAACTAAGAATAATGAAAGCAAAAAGAAATTTATTTGGACTAATGAAGCTCAAAAATCTTTTGAAATTTTAAAGGGAAAACTTTTGTCAAAACCAATTTTGACCCTTCCAGATTTTAGAAAACCATTTATTTTACATACAGACGCATCAAATCACTCTTTAGGTAGCTATTTGTCTCAAGAAGATGAGAATAAAATTTTGCATCCAATATCTTACGCAAGCAGAAAGCTTAGTGAAGCAGAATGTAAATACAGTGTTGTCGAAAGAGAAGCATTAGCTGTTGTTTGGGCTACTAACTATTATAAACATTATTTAATTGGAAAACCTTTCACAATTTTTTGTGACCAGAAGTCACTAACATTCGTATTTAAATTAAAAGATCCTACATCTAGATTGGCTAGATGGATTGCATCCTTATCACAATTTGATTATCAAATAGTACATAAACCAGGAAAAGCAAATGTTGTTGCTGATTATATGTCAAGAAATGTAGATGAATGTACAAATACTATTAACAATATTCCACAAAGATTCGTGTCACAATATAAAGTTATAAATCAAAATGTTAATCAAAATTTTCCAAGTGTAAATCAAAATTCTCAAAGTTCTAATAATGTAAACAATACTAATAGTAGCAATAGAAAAGAATCAGAAATCAATTTGAATCCAGCAAATACAAATGAAGAAAATGAAATTTGTGCTGTTAATAATAATGAAAGTGAAATGCAAAATGAAAATAACATACAAATTGGTCAATTGGAACAGACATTTACTTGTCCTACCTTGCTCATAAGAATTAAGAATGCTCAGAAATCTGACCCAAGGTGCAATAAAATTATAGATCTCTTAGATAAAAATATAAAACCTTACCCACAAACTTTGGTATTTTTTAGAAAAGATGATATTCTATGGTGTACTCACAAACACCCAAAGCGTAGACATCAAGAACAAGAAAGAGTTGTTGTTCCGCAAGAACTTGTGTCTGAAATTTTATGGTTACATCATGACTGCCCCACTTATGCTCATTGTGGATTTAGAAGAACTTTAGCTTCTGTTGGTAGAAAATACTTTTGGCAGGGAATGTATTCCCAAACCCATAATTATGTATCATCATGTGAAATTTGTGTGGTAAATCGTGGCTTTAGAAATAACAAAGCACCCATACAAAGGTTTTCAAAGTCCACATATCCATTTGAGCGTATCGCCATGGATTGTGTCGGACCATTACCTATATCAAGATCTGGAAATAAATTCATATTAGTCATAACTGACTATTTTACAAGATGGCCTGAAGCATATCCCTTGGCTTCAATAAAAACTGAAGACATTTTAAGTTGCTTAGAGCACTACATGGCTCAGCATGGTATACCTAAATTCATCGTCTCGGATCAAGGGACGAATTTTGTTTCTAGAACAGCAAGATGTTTTTATAAGAAATTAGGAATAATAAAGAATACTACTACTGCCTACATGCCATCTGTAGACGGTTGTGTTGAAAGATTAAATGGTACTTTGATCAGATCCTTGAAAAATATTGCATATAACGATAAAGATAATTGGGACAATCTGATACATTTTGCTTTATTAGCACATAGAAATGCCATACATGCTTCTACGGGTGAATCGCCTGCGTATTTACTCTATGGTAGAGATTTAACAGTTCCAAATACTTTGATCACTGGATTTAAACCTCCGACATATGAATCAACATATGATTATGGAGAAGACATGAGATTCAGACTTAAAAGAACATATGATGTAGTAAAAAGTAACTTAGAAAAAGCTGAAAATTCACAAATTTTACAACAGCATAAGAAAGCGAAGATGCCCAATATTAAAGTTGGTGATTTAGTGTATCTTTACACTCCCTTTTTACCTCAAGGCCAGTCAAGAAAACTGAGCTCTTTTAATAAAGGTCCTTTTAAAGTGATAAAACAAACATCTGCAGTGAATTTCTTAATCAGACATGTAATGAATCCCAAAAATGAACAACTGGTTCATGTGAACAGACTGACTCTTTTACCTCCAAGAAGAGAGGAATTGCAAAGATTTTCAAAACAAACTCATGAAAGTCAAAAATTGAACTCTAAGACAAATAAACTTACTCCTGTGATCACCGCTGAGAAAGACTCTGTGAAACTAAAATCTTGTTTAACAAGATCTGGAGATAAATCTCAAAACAAAAAAACTGTGAAACGAGTAAGATTTAATTTGCCAAATAAAAGGGTAAATGAAAATGCTGTTCATACTAGATCAAATTGTCGTACAAATCAAAGACAACAATATGTTCAGAGAAATAATTCAAATAACTTTGATAATAGAGGAAATGGAAGAATCATTTACAACAATAACTTTAGAAATAGTTATACACCACACCAAAATCAGTATTACATGACAAACAGAAATACACGTACACCCTATAATCTTAGGAGTCAAAGATTTTCACAATATTAAATTTTGGTTGAGTTCACAATTTTACAGAAATTAAATTTTGCAAGAAAAGATTTCATTTTAAGTTAAAGTTTATACTTGTTTAAGTTATATTTCAATATTGTCTTTTAAAATAGAATTTATGAAAAAATTGTTGTGATTTTAAAATTTATTGGAAATCTTGCATTAAGTTAAAAAAGTAAATAAGTAATTGATTTTGTGAACTATAATTTATGAATATTTATATTATAATTTAAATAATAAGTAATTTTGTTAATTAGTAATTTTGTTAACTGACTCTCCTTGGACTTTAAAATTTTTTCGAGAGTCCTGTCTTGATTGACTTTGATTATATTGATGTGTTGTAATGTAAAAGAATGTTTGATTATTTGTTTAAGTTCATTAATGAAAATAATTAAAATGGTGTTGGTAAATTTGTTGTTCCCCTAAGTAAAAAGGAGGAAAATTTTGAATATTGAAGAAAAAAATATATAAATAAATAATGAAAAGTAAATGATTTATTAAAATAAAATTGAAAGTAAATATGAAGTATATAAAGTAATTGAAATAATTTAAGTAATTTGAAAGTGAAAATGAAAAGTTTGAATTTGAAAATTTAATGAAATTAAAAGTTTTGAAGATCAAAAGTAAATGATCTCTTTTGGAAAAAGTTTTTGAAACTTTGTTGCTGAGAGAGGTGAAATTTTTGGCTGATGTGTTGTTGAAATTCTGTTCTCTTGAAATTCCATTTCACATTGTTGTTTTTTTTTGACCAGCAGTTTTCAAACATCTACACAAATTTCAGTTAGACATCATATTTTTATGCTGCAACCCCTTTTTCTGAAAGCTGGCTGGTGGACGCAAACATGGACATATTCACATTGGATCACAGATGAAGATGCAGCTTAGCAAATTAATTGTCCGAACTTTTGTGGCAGGACTGGAGTCCTGGACGACAACTTGCTCCGAGCCTACCTAGGAGGGTTGTGTTTGGCCAGGTGGGAAACTGGTGAAGCTATGAGGATGATGATGATGAAGAAGATGATGATGATGTTGGGATCAGCGCAAGCTGCCCAAAAATGTTTGATGATATCCGTGCTTCTGAGGCGTGTCCTGGCGTCCTGTTTCTGCTGCAATCGCTTCCTGCACGCGAGTTTTTTTTTTCTACACTCCCTTTTCTGTTGGCAACTCGTTAGTCCCCGCCGAGTTTGCTCTTTAGATGTGTTCCTGCTCTTTTACATAACTGACGTGAATTTCAGGAGAAATTTTTCTCCTCTTCTCTCTCTCTCAGTAAACAAATGTATGTAAATGTAAATTTTTCTTTTGTGACATGAAGTTGTCACTTGTTGAGTTATTTCAGAGTGAAAGTTGTTAAAAATAAAGTAAATGAAAATTTTAAGATAAATTAAATAATGTAAATATAAATGAATAATTTAAAGTAATTTATGAAAGTGTGTCAGAATAAGAAAATTCTGAATTGTTTTAATGACAAAATAAGTTGAATTAAAGTTAATGTTAAAATTGTTGAATAAATGATGAAAGGTTGAAAAATTGAAGATAAATGTAATTTAAAGTTAATATGTTGAATTTGAAAGTAAATTAATGTGAAAGTTAAGATTTTAATGAAAGTTTTGAAATGAAAAATTGAAATTGAAAAATGGAAATATTGAAGTGACTTTGTTCTCAAAAAAATGAGACAATTTTGAATGAGTGAAGAATCTCATTTCCTGAATATGACAAATTTAATTTAGAAATTAATTTTCAAAATATTTAACCTTTTGATGAAAATTAAAGATAATTGTTTTGTGTCACTTGTGTGTTTGAAAGTGACAAATGTTAAATTTTTGAATTGTTTATATTGTTAAGTTTTGTAAATTCATATCATATCATATTTTATTTTTCATATCACCTGGTTGATCTCAATGTAGATGATTGAGATAGTGTGTTGTCAGGCAAATTGCCTTGACAAATTTTCTTTTGAATTTTAGTGTAATAAATGTGAATTTTTGTAAAGGTTCCTTTAAGATGTGGTGACGCCTTGTCATCCTTTTGGTTTTCTTTTGGACTTTTCCTGTGGTGATGAGTGGCTTGGCCAGTCATTCAGATCTACAGTGTTGTTGCTTTTGAGAGAGGTGAACGATCGCACTTTTCTCGCCCAAAATTTTGTATTAAATTATTTTACACTTACAGGTTCCTAAAACTCCTTGTAAATTTTGTGTTTTTGTGTTTTTGAGTGAGAGAAAAATTTTCCTCACTGTGTTCTGAAAATTTTTGCCTCCCGGAAGGGGAGAGCTGTCATGTCGCAATTCTGCGCCATGAGCCTTTTTGTATTTTCTGCGAGAGAAACATCCTTCTCTCCGTTCGTGCCAGTACAGTGTTTTACTAACACTTGTTTCCATTGAAATTACATTAAAAAGCGCATTTCGTCGAGAAAGCGTTGGTTTGTCTAGACTTAGTGTCGGGCCGTGGAGCGTGACGTTTTGGATGTGTAGTTGCTATGTGAGCGCGCCGTCCAATCAGGAAGAGGCGCATTTTTGCGAAAGAGAACTTGCGTGGGCTCAGAGGACCCTTTTTTCGCTCTCTTGGTGCTGGAACATTTCGACTGAAAGGTCGCATCGAAGGTTTTGTCTAAATTTTAGACAAAAGGCTTTGGCCAAAATGGCTTGCCGTTCATCTGGAGCTGAAGAAGAGGAGCCTGGAACCTTTCATTAATAATCCTGATGCAAATCTATTCTAAATTATAATTTTTTTATTCCAGGAATTATTCCGACGACGACTCTGGAGTTTGAGATGTAGCTGGGCGGCTTGTTTCAATTCGAGGCCTTGTGTACGGAGGTTCGGGTTATAAAGATTTTGGAATCTACGTTGGTTTCGCCCTGTGAACTTTTGAATTACCAGCTAAAAACCCGTGATATTTTGATGCGAAACGGAGCTCCAAAAATTTGTTAATCTTGTATCAAGGTAAATTTTCTTTTTCCGGAAACAATGTTTCCGAAGTGGCACTGGCATGATGAAATTAAATTTAATAACAAAAATGGCTCATATTAAAATATTTAAAGTTAAATTTGGAAAGATTTAAGATCGTATAATTATAAAGAAAATTGAATACTTGTTATGCAACATATATATTTTTACCAGAGCATTGTTGAATGTGTCTAATAAGTGAAGCTCTGAAGTTTTATTTATAATTGAAAGTTAAAATGCAAATGTTGAATTCTTTGAAAAATCTAAAAATAAATCAATATTTAAGTTTGTGTTAAAATGAGCCTGTTTATTTGTGTCTGCATATTTTACTTTACTCATTGTACATCATTTAGGATTAATTCTCCTAAACTGGGAACTCTTTTAAATCTTGAACCTGGTGTTATTGCTGATACATTTTTGATGGTAAACATGTTAAATTCATGTCTCTTGGGCATTTTGAAATTAAGTTCACAAGTTGTGGGTGGTGGAGTCAGTAGGTGCTGTTTGTACTGACCCAGCTCCCACAATTGTAATGTAGCATGTTATTACAATTACTGTACTCTGAATATTATATATTGTTTGTTTATTGAATTTTTATTTTTCTAACATTTGTTGTAAGAGGACAAAAACATACAGTAACAAAATAATTTATTAATATAGAATATTTAAATTAAACAGCCACTTTGTTTCATCAGATTAACTACTAAGTAGTATTTTCATATCATTGTAACTAAACCAACATTTTAAATTTTTTTTTCATCCCCTGCCCCTTTACACTAACTAATATTTAACCTTTGTCAATAATCAGGAACTAAATTTGTTTGGCCACCCCCCAAAACGGAATTTGAGGCTGATGGCAGTGTTGCATCCGCCCCATCTGCTGGCCCACCTCAAAATTACTCACCCCTTGTAACCCAGTCTACCCCTGCAGCCCCTGTAATGAATGAAACCCCAACCCCTTTCCGTTCTGTGCAGCCCCCTGTTGCAGCCCAAGCTCCTCAACTGCCCCAGCAGCAACCAGAAGCTCCTCAAATTCCAGCTCCACCAAGCTCTTTCTCTGTTCCACCACTACCAACAACGTTTTCTGCTCAGCCGGTTAAAATTGAAGAAGCTCCAGCACCAGGTAAGTTACTACAGTTTATATTTACTTAAACTATTATTCTTTACGATTATATATAATATGTCTGATAATAGAAAATAAATGTGTGAAGGTAAAATGTTTATAATTATTGACTACGAAACATTCTGTGAAGACAAAACTTTTATAATTATGGACTAACGGCCCATTGATAAAACTTTTGCATTCTATTTTGTTCAGTTCGTGTAATGAATTTCGTGGTTATTTGAAAACTACTCCGTTTATTATCTAAATGAGGCTACAATAGCTACTAGCTACCTAAGGGGCGTTGGACGTTGAATGTTTTTATTTATTTATTGACTTAGAAACGTGAAAATTTGTATAAATATTCTGCTTAAGATTACTATATACAATACCATTAATTTTTTTTCAATTTTGTTAGAATTTTGTATTTTTTTTAATTTCATTTTTTTAACGAAAATTTGAAAATGCTCCTTGCGTGCCATTTGTTCACATTTTTTATTAAATGTACACTATAATCACTCAAAAATACATTATGAACGAATTTGGGTATTCATTTTTAAATACCTTAGAGAGTTAATTTTTTAAAAATATTTTTCTGCATTAAAACTTAATTTTCATCATTTAATTAGGTTCTTATTCACTTTTAATTACCTTAATAAAGTCCAATTATAAAATGCATACCCAGTTTCACTAAAAAGTATGAGAGGTATATTTTTGCCAAATTCCGCATGCATCTCAGACAAAAATTAAGCCACATGGAGCATTTTGAAAATATTAAACCTTTGAAAATTCCGTTTCGAAAAAAAAATGCATTCAGTCTTTTGCTCACGGGTGGGACAGCGGCAATCCAAACGAAGAACCTCCCCAAAAGACAGGTATTTGACATACCCTATACCAAACAGTTCGACCCCCTTTGCAGGCATTGGCGTCCATGGAAATCGCCGACAGCAGGTGCAATGTTTCTGTCTGTACCTGTCAAATACCTGTCTTTTGGGGAGGTTCTTCGTTTGAAATTGAAACTGTCCCACACGTAAGCAAATGTTAAATGTGTAAAATAATGTTATATATTAAAACTTTTTAGTTGATTTTTGCTCATTTCAACGTCCACCGCCCCCTTAAAATGCCTCTCAAGACAAATTAGAATAAATTTAATTTCTAAATTGCATTTCCAAACTATCCAACGAAACCTCTCTTGTCTTGAATTTCACTGAGCAATTTTGGTCCTGGAGTAAATGGTGAGAAAACTCTAGTCCAATCTCTATAGATGAGAGGTGACACGAATGCAACATGTTCTGAATTGGATACTGGTCATAAATTCTTAGCTAATTTTTCACTTCGATGTGGCCAATATATTAAGTTTCGTGTTCCTGTTTGTTATACAAACTATGCAAAAATAACTGCGTATGTAATCTGAAAAACTGCAGTTTTGCGTTTTCCGGACAAAAATGTAAATATTTATGAACATTTTAAAGTTAAAAAGGTATTATTTAATTTCTCTTCTAAACATTGAATAGTTATAAAATAATGATTCTTATATATTTAAATTAGAAAATTGCTAGATTAATTTAGGTTGTGATGGTGTCACGCACTTTTTTATAATCGAATTTTGTAATCGAATTTTATAATCGAATGACTGCAAGTCTTGAATGGTACTCAAGGTGAAGTAATACATGGGGCAGTCCTATTCATTACTTCGAGTATATTTAAAACCGATGTTGTTTTTTAATATAAAAATTTAAGTTTCAGATGTTAAAAAATTTAGAAACTAATTTTAGAAAACTTTTCACATATATTCAGCATATTAAACAATTATCCAGACATAAACAAAATATTAGAAATATACATATCATAAGCTGCGTAATTTTCACTCTACTTTAAAAATATTCATTTTCTTAAAGCTCAACCGAAGAAAAGCTAATTCTAAGGGAAATGATTTGTTATGATTACAAGTACACTTGAGAAGATTCAGTTAGAAAATCATAGCCTAGCCTGCATAAGACTAAATGTACTGAAATGTATTAATTTAATTTTTGTTTTATGAGTATTTTTGTGCACATTTTAAGGTGAAATTAATTTTTCGCTTACTTTAACATACCAAATTTTGTTTCGCAGAAAAAGCGCAATAAAATACGTGTTAATTTACATAAAGTGCTTAAAATTTTGCACAGAAAAACTTTCAGCATTACCATTTCTGATATATAGTAATAATCATAAAGAACATCGAAAGGTGGTCATATATGGGCTCTGATTTCAGTTTTTTGTATATGCAAGCGCTTATTTTAAGACAAAATGTTCTTTTATTACCTTATATTAAAAACAAACGTGTTTTCAAATTAGCTAGAACCGAAGAATGCTTAAAGTATCCATAAAATTCCAGATTTTCTGACTAAACCGAGTTTTTGCTTTCCATTTGACTATTTCCTATTCTTTAAAGATGACCTGAATCCTGAATTTCGCCTGATAAAGACTTTTAATTAAAGGGTGGGACTTCACAGTGATTAGGGTGGATGATTGAACTCGAACAACTGAAGTTCGATTCCCGTCTCTGCCCAAACTGTCCCCATATTCACGCGGAGTACGGGCACTTAAATATGTGGGTCTATAAGTCATGGGTTCCGGTCTTAATTGGATGGCACTTCCCTGGCCGTCTAAACAGATACCTCATACTTTCGGGTAGATCGGAAAGTCTGAGTCGAAAGAAGTAAAAAATATTTCAATTTGAATTGTTAACAGTATAACGAGGCTGAAGAACTAGTGATGGAATTTAAAATCCTACCTAATTTTATTTCTTGCCACTTAAGCGAATTTTCAATTGTCTTGTTAAAGTTCGAAATTACAATAGACTTTGCAAAAGTAAATATAGTTTTCTTGTTTAAGTCCTAGATTATAAGATTTTTGTGTCCCCAACAAAAGAGGGAAGGCTGGAAGTGAAGTTGCCGATTGCAATGGTATATTTGCATCCGTATAATAGGATTATGGTTTATAATGGTACGGGACCTTGTGTCGCTTCTAAGGAATGGGATAATTTTACACGTAGACATAGTGGATTTTGGTTCATAATGGCACATCAACTCGTACCGTTTTTGACGTCACGTGCAAGTATCTCATTCATAAACGGCCTCTACAGGCAAACTTCAGGTATACATTGTTTCTTTAATGCCAAATATCATATCAGTTTTCGTGCGAAAACTGTCAGGACATAATTCTTCATATCCAGCAATGGATATGAAGGAGTGGATATGAATTTTGAATGATACACATTAACAATGTGAAATGCCTTCTTCCACTAAGTAGGTTGATGTGAAAGATGGAGATCGGCTTGATTATATTCAATACACTTGACAGAAAATCACCTTGCATTATCTTAAATAGTATAGTTGACTGAATTTAAAAACGCATTTTTAGCTAACGGATTTTTATCATATACACCATGTTTATGAGTTTGGTGGAATCTATATGGATTTAATTACGGTTAGTACGAAGAGTTCAATAGTGGTCTTCGAAAAGTAAACTTTGATTCAGTTTACTAGTCCGAAAACTTAACCATGGTATATAAAAATGCCTTTTCGGAATAAATTTCGGAAATTTGTATAATGTATAAACTGGGCGGAACTGCGATAAGCTGCTGCGATGAGTCCCTTATGAGTAATCATATCATTGCTTGAAAGTGCTAAAGCAAACATTGATTTCCGTAAATCTAAGACTTTGCCAATAACATATGATTATATTAAATATGTTGTCTCGCACTATCTAGCACCAGCACCTGCATATACACCAGCACCAGCACCAGCATATACACCAGCACCAGCACCAGCCCCGCCATCCATACTGCCAACTGGTGGAGCCCTAAATTTTGCCCCTGTGCTTCCTCCGATCGTAGATATGAAGGCTACATCTGCACCAGCTCAACCAGGTGTTCCAACCGGAGCTGGTTCAAAACCAGCACCTAAAAAAGGTAGGGGCCAGCTAATGAAAGATCAGGCCCCCGGCAGAATTGCCATTTGCGGTGACTGTGGAGAACCAATCAGGTAATTAAGGATAGATATGGCACATATACAGTCATGGTTATAGTTGGTTTATACTGCATAGATACGATCTAGCTTCTTGCATCAGTAGGCCCTTCGGAATAAAACATGGTGTTAAACGTATTTTACAAGTCAAATGTCAATGTGTGTTACGTGTTAATGTCAATGTCTGAGGAAGTCCAATGCCAATAGCTGTGGAATTTTATAGTATGTTTTTTTCCGCTAACCGAATTTCACAATTATTTCCAAGAAAAAAAAACATTTATTCAACATATCTCTTAAAAAGGGACTTATCACTACAAAATCTACTTACTCAAAAATGATTTAATTATGATTTATATGTTATAACAAATAAGTGAGAAAAAGAAAAATTAAGCAAACATTTTTTCCAAATGCAAAATTTGATTTTATTCGAACATTTTAAAAATTTAAGTGCTTTTTAAAATGTTACTTCTCCCTCTTAATTGCATTTACAGGGCTGATGTTTTTTTTTTCAAATGTTGATGAAACATATATAAATGCTTATAATATGGATACATGTATAATACTCTTTGAAAAAATATGAAAATAATAAAAACTTTAGAAAAGCGTAAAGAGACAGATAATTTTGTTGTTTGAAATTCTTTTAAAATTCAGATATTTGTTCAATTCAAATATCAATATTTGAAATTATAGAACATATACTCATGATCTCAAGAAAAAAAAAATAGTCAAAATAATTGTATTTGCAAAAGTTATAGACTTTAGAAGTAAGCATAATATATGAAATCAAAAATATAAGAAAATGAAATTTAGAATTTTTTAGTCCTAAAATTAATCAGTATTAATTGTTTGGAATTCAGCAAAAGACAAACTACATTTTCCTTTTATCCTTCTGATTACTTTCAATGTATCCTGAACTTTCAGAAACTCCTTTTTTTGAGGTATTTCCTCTCAGAAGTTTAGCTCTTTTTATAAATGGACAAGTGTTTTTATATTTTGAACTAGCTCGTCTTTTTCTTAAAACCTTTGAAAACTCCCATATTTTCACTACTTTCACAGTTTTATGTTCAATACTAATTTTTGCAGTCTCCTGATTTTTCATCAGAGTCCCATTGGTCTCTATATGGAATTCGTTGATAACTTCTCTTTGAAGGAGAAGCTATCTCCATAATATGACCATGATTTCCGTTTCTAGGCATGATAAAAATGCAACATCCAAGATAGCAATTGCAAGACAGTGACAGAGTTGAAAATAAATTGAAAATTCAAAACAAAATGTCAGCAGTGTAGCACATGTGATTACAATCTGCAATGATATTTAAATAAAGACGTCATTTATTAGGAAATACGTTATATACAGATTCGAACCTATGTTAGGACATTTTTAATATATAAGATAGGTTTCGGAAGTAAAAATAAATCATTCTTTTACAATTTTCCAATTAAAAGTTATTATGCCACGACACTGATATGTACTCATTAGACGAATAATTCGCTGAAAGTAGTAGTCAAAGCGTGTTTAGAAGGTTTTAAAATATGAATTTCGTCTTTATCAAATTTGATTCGAAAAATAATATTCTAGCATAATAGTAGTAACATGTATACTATAAGGGGAATTAAATGAATGTATTATAACGTCAAATGACACATATGGGACGGTAGGGCGAGACCAGGTAGTTAAGCTTTAACAAAGAATAAAGCACAGGTTTCTTATTTTAAACAAATTTAAATTTCCATTAAACATTCTTCGGCAATCAGTCTTTCAAATCAATTACAAATTAAAATAATTTTTTCGAAAAAGCACTATCGAAATAAAAAATAAAGTCCTTTCTTCCGATCTTGTCCCACTAGTGGGAATACAGAATAGAGAAGTGTCGCTGTCTGAACTATTACTTCTCGGGCTTGGAATACAGTATTTACTGTTTAAATTGTCTTCGACACTGTCTGAATTGTTTGCGTCTCTCTTTTCAGATGATGAAATTATTTTAGCACGCTTAGCTGTCTTCTCTTGCCGTCTTGTTTTTGTTTAGTTTTCGCATTTTTCAATTTTATTTCTTTGTTTCTTCTTCTGCATTTATTTCTTTTTCATGTGCTCTTCCAATTAATTTCTGTATTGTGAAGAAATTATAATAGTAGCCTTACCTCGCATTCTACAGGTACTCATTTGTTTTGTTTTGCAGCTGGAGTAGGATATAATTGTTTTGGGCTAAATACTTGTATTGCAAAATCTGTAAGTTATGCTACTTGTTTGAGTTGTACCCCATCTTTCCCATAGTATTTCTTTAAAATATACTAACTGAAATAATTACAGAACGTGGTATCCTAATCACAAACATATATGCTCACCTTAAAAGATATTCTATAGTGCAGTCAGCCCTCCTATAACGCGATTAATTCGTGCCGCGTTATATGGAAACTGCGTTATAAGAAACTCGGATTAATACAAATCAGATTAATTCGTACCATGTTACGTGGAAACCGCATATCGTGTTGTATGGAAACCGCGTTATAAGAAACTCACAATTAATACAAAACATAACAATTCGTGTCGTGTTATATGGAAACCGCATTAAGTGAAACTCAGAACATATAAATCAGTCTGATTCGTTCTACGTTATATAAAACTGCATTTTTAGAGCCCCATGTTATGATGAATACTGTTATGAAATATAAATTTATAGATACAAATGGCAATAAATATATGTTTACGTATTTCGAATTATTTTTATTAAGACTTTTTATAAAAGAATTAAAAAAAAACAATGGGAAATACAGAGTTAATAACTTTTTTTCAACAAAAATCCTATTAACATCCGTCATCGCTGTCTAATATTTGTGGCTTAATTATTTTTCTTTTAATGTTCTCTTCACTTTGCGTATCTTCATTTTCGTTTTCAAATGTAGTTTTATTTTGTAACTCTACCAAAATATCTGTATAAGGAGCTAAGCAATTTTATAATTCTCTTTCAAACTTTGCACTTCGCACTGTGGAAGAATCATTTTCAATAAATTAATTTTCTAATTATTTACCTAAATGCAGTTCTCTTTTCACATCATTTAAATTGAAATTTGCAACCCGTTCTTTACCCATATTTTCGTTTACCAAGGCATTTGAGGTGAACATATTAATTTTTTACAGGGGATTTCCCTGATAACTGAAATTGAAAAATGGTGATTTACGTGGAGGAAAAAAACAGGGGAATTCATCATTAATTTCAACTGTAAAAGTGTAATAGAGAAATTCATGCTATTGGGAGACAACCGCGTTTTATGAGTACCGCGTTATGAAAGGGCTATCGCAATGTTTCTACCGCGTTGTATGGAAACCGTATTAGAGTACCGCATTATAGGAGGGTTGACTGTACATAAAAAACATCTATAGCTAAATATAAATTTCAATATTTTGTCGGTCTAGTCATGCATTACACAAACAACGAAACTAAGAAAGAATATGCAAAAGTTATATTTTTAACTTTGATACAGCAAAATGGTTTTCTACTCTAGTGATACATGCGCAATTAAAAGGAAGCGACAACAGGAGAGCAGCAATCTGGCAGAAAAGGCTTCGAGACCTTTAGATTGGAAATAGCTTCAGCAGGTCTAGATATCCGCCAAAGGTCGTCGTAAAATAAATCAATTTTTCATTTATGTATTCAGTATTATTACAGTTTCCATTCCCCCTGTCACATAACTTCTGTTGAAAGGTCATTTGATAAATTAAAACATTTAAATGATTACAAAAGAAATTATATCCATCCCCTATAAATATTTAGCACGACCCTTCAAGATTTAACATTCCACCCTTGTAAATCTTTCATGTCCTTCCTAATTAAAATAAAAATAAAAAAATAAATAAAATCTTCTCCTCCTGATACCCGATCTCCCAACCGAGTGGTGTTTATTCTTACCCTATAGGCGTTCATTTTGCTTTCTGGCAATTCAAATGATGAGGCCAGAAAAATAAGTGACAGAGCTTATTGCTAAGTTTAATGCTAAAAAGGGACTTAACCCTTCAATTTATATTTTCGCAAGTATTTTCTCAAATTATTTATGCCGTCTAATTTTATGTTACTTTTTCCGTATAATAAATACAAAAGTTGTAAATTATCTTAGAATTATTCAATATTGAATTATATGTAAATTTTTTATTATGTACATTATTATGTAAATTATTTTAGAAATTATTCAAAATAGGGTTTGCGAGTTCAAACATTGCAATTATGCCTCTGGACGCTTCAGAGATACACCTATATTTCACCTCGATGTCTGGACGCCTATGACAAATCCTCCCTTTACAAATCCGATGCATACATTTAAATGTGATTGATTGGCGAGTTTGAATCATGAGATATTGGCTGTGCATTCTTATCTCAATACCCCACCTTGACTACAACATAAAAGGGAAAAGGCTAACTATTTTTTTCACCTGTATATTAGGCATAATAATAGATAAATAAGTATAATTTGGTTTGCATGCTTAATTTATGATTTTCTGAAGTAAAAGGAAAAATGCTACTTGTTTTTCAAACGTATTTTAGGCATAATGATGGAAATATAAGTATAATTTGAATTCCATGCTTAATCCATTACTTTCAGAAACAAAAAGAAATAGAAAAATTCATTTCTGCAAATATTTCTATGAAATTGAATTTCAAATATATGCCAAACTAGATATATTCTAAATTTTTGTATCATATATCAAATATATTTAATAAACGTACATATATGTAATATCAAATTAAGAGATAAGAATTTTTTATAAGAAACATAAATTGCTGTGAAACGAATGTATATATATATATATATATCCACTGATGTCCAAAAGTTAAGCATAGTTGCTGTTTATGTGAAAACTTCATTAAATCTACATCAGAATGGAAGGAAACGCGGTATGCGGGTGTAATAGGGTTATAGAAGAAGAAAACAATGCTAATCAAGGCTAATAGCGACTTTCATTATCCAAGAAAATAGGGTTGAAAGAATAAGGGTCACAATACGAGTGTCAACGTCAGTGAAATAGAATGATTAAAACAATGTGATGCTGCAGTTTAATACGGTGTGTGGGAACCTCTGGTAGACACTGATTCTGCACAACGATTTCCCATATTTTCGATGAGGATTTGGATGAGTTGTGTGCTCCAAGTCTCACGGAGAACAGTTTTTAATCTCGGACCGGAGCTTGTTGGGTAGCGGAGGGTTGCAAAGATGTCTCCCGACCATATCCCATACATGCTCTATTGCATTCAGATTAGGAGAGTTGGCAGGCCACTGAATGTGCTGGATATCTTCAGTTTGAAGGAAGTCGTCGACCAAGGCTGCACGGTGAGGAGGCGTATTATAATACATGAATATGAAATCAGAACCAACAGTATCTCGAAACAATCGAGCGGTAGGCTCAAGGACTTCATCTCTGTATCTTTGACTGGTAACTGACCCCTTGTCAAAGATATGGAGGTCTGTGCGGCTGTCCATCATGATGCCTGCCCAGACCATGACTCCTCCAAACGGGAAACGATGTCTTTTCGTGATATTGCCCGGGTGAAATCGCGTTCTACGTTCTCTCCAGATCGTGGTACGACGAGAATCAGTTCGCAAGCTAGAAGTAGACTCGTCACGGAACATGACATTGCCCCACTGTTGTGCACTCTACTGTCGATGTTCCAAACTCCACTGTAAACCCGCGCGTTTCTGTGCAGACGTTAGGGGGGGGGGGCAAAGTTCGGGTCGTTTGACATAGAGACTAACGTGTCTGAGTCTCTTGTAAGCAATTTGTCTCGAAACAGTGATTCCTGTGGCGGCTGTCAGGGCTGAACCCAGTTGTCTGGCAGAACGGTTTCTCTAACGTTGCGCAGTTATCACTAAATATCGGTCTTACCGAGCGGTTGTTATCCTTGGCCGACCTGGCACTGGCCATCAGGTAACATCCCCACTGGTTTAGAACCTCTGCCATAGTCTGGAGATTACACACTGAGGCGCATTCAGAATTCGAGATGCTTCGGTTTGGGATCGACAGGATTTCAGCATTCCAATAATTTGTCCCTTAAAAAACATATCCAGTTGGCATCTTTATGATATCTTTCGTCCTTTTTTATTGTTAACGACTCTCCGTACCACAGCAATTGCGAAATTCTGCCTCAACTGGCCATGCTGCTCGAGACCGTCTAATACTCGTCCAACCGTGACCAATCCATCATCCAGGGAATATTGCATCCAAGGCGTTTCACACAGCCACGCTGAAATGGGGTGGCGTTCCGTCGTGTTGGAACCACATATGGATTTGGGCTTTCCTCGCATTCGCAGCTTCTTACATGAAATGAATGTCGGCCTTCTCCTGATTCATTAAACAATCCATCCCTTCTAAAATCCACGGTAGAACTGACGACAAGTGCTACAGCAGGCGCTTAATGCGTTTGCTGAACAGCGCTCTCTAGCGCTTAACCGCGTGCGTCACGACCATGCATTGTATGACGAGTGCTTGTTTAAGTGTGTTCTATCACCCCTTAAAGTTTTGCGCATCATTTTGAATCACTATTGCATCGGGGTGCTGAATTGCATTTTAGTTTTGTGTGATAATTAGAAATTATTTTATGACAATACCTTAAAATTTAATATATTTTTCAGGGGACCTTTCATAATTGCGTTGAACAGGACATGGTGTCCAGACCACTTTCACTGCAACAACTTGCACTGTAAAACACAATTAATAGATATTGGATTCGTTGAGGAGCAAGGCCAATTGTACTGCGAGAATTGCTACGAAGCGTTTCTGGCTCCAGTTTGCAACAAATGCAATGTCCGCATCAAGGGAGTAAGTGTGAAAAATCTTCTCTATATATTAAAAATAATGTATCCTACACATAAATATCCTCGAAAACGAACGCATTTTAATGCACAGGGATATAAACAAAAATCAGAGCTTCATGATTTAATCTTACGGAAAACTAAGAGGCAGATTGTTGCCATTGATTGAATTAAGTATATCAAGTTTTATGAAAATCTGCACATGTCGAATTCACGATAAAGTACGCAAAAATGTTTTTTTAGCGAAAATATTTTTATAACAGCATTGATTTTTAACAATCATGCTGCTAGTTTACTACTAAACTGTCCTCAGAAAGCTAAACGCGCGATGTAAATTAGCAAATAGCAAATGCGCTCGTAGATTTTATCGGGAGAAACTTTTTTGGATTTGGTGAATACGTTTGAAAGAATTTCATGTTGGCATGCTGTTGGGAGGATTAATCCATGAAAGTCAATTAAGGAACTCGTCAATTTCTTATCTGCGGACTATTTTGTCGTTTCTCGTCTATAAAAAGAATTCTGAATATGTAAAGCAATTATCCAGAGACCCATCCAGATATTTCTAGGGCTACAACGTCCTCTGATGACCAGCACATCGCATCAGACCAAACACAGTCATCGAGAGACCGTACCGTACTAGCTCTCCAAGCATTGGCTACCGCAGCAATGGAAAAGTCGATATCCGCCAGTACTGTGAAGCGAAGACTACATGTCAAAGTACACCATGCCTGAGAACCACCAGCTTGTATCCCTTTAAGCGTTAAGGCAAGGGGTGCACAATTAAAGTGGTGTCGTCAGTATGCGACTTAAACAGAAGTGCAATTGTCCAATGTACTCTCCATGTATGAGTCACGATTTGTCCCAGATCCTAGACAATAAGCATGTATGTAACGATTTGGTTAAAACGAGGAACATGCAATCAGCCCAATAACATTGTTGAATACCACGCCTTTAGTCGTGGTATTGTTATATTATGGGCTGGATTTCCCATTAATATATCGTACCTTTCTGCATGTGTTTGTTTATAAGGGGTACTATGATGGCAAAAATGAATTGGGATGATGTCCTTGAATACTTCGTGAGATTTACACTGCAGCAGTGGATCTTGATTTTCTTCTGATGGATTATGCCATTCGCCCACACAGAGCAGGGCTGGAGGACGAGTACCTTGAGAGCGAATGTTTTGTTCGTACGCAGTGACCGGTGTTATACAGGGTGTTTAAAAAAATAATAGCGGAAGTTTAATTGAACCGTTGGTTGCACACACATAGTTCCAACAGCAAAAATGATTTAAATAAGGTTAAGAAGTTATGAAATAATATTTTAAATGATTCGCACTATTTTGTAAAATATCGGGAACATAACTTATTATACAGCCCCTCTAGCAAAGAATAACGAATTACAAAAATATTACCCATACCATATTTAGCAAAATTGATAAATATGGACTGTAATACGATCAAATTTGACAGTTATCATTGTCCAAAAATTTCATTTGAAAATAAGAGGGTATCCACAAAGCAATTTCGGTTGTATATAGTTACTGAAATGTTTACTACTTATTCAAATTAATTTTATACAACTATTTTAATAAAATTGTTATGTCACCATTACGCGAATTCACAGTTTGCATTTAAGCATCCAAGTAACTTTTCTGCATAGTTAGAGTTTAAATTATGACGCTATTCAGTAATGCCTAACTCTGTGTGATGATTATGATTTTTGGAGAGTACAAACGACCTCCTATTTCTGAATGCAACCGATCTTATAGTTCCAAATACAACTGATATCCAACCGATTTTAAAAGATTAAAGGACATGCGTATTTGCCACAGATTTTGCTAGGAAAACATCTAACACACAAACAAACTCACAATAATCAGTTTTATGTCTCTTTTACGGGTTAAAATAATTTTAACTAGAATCAACTGCCTGTCCTTAATATTTTCAAAATCAAACTGCTGCAAAAATATGGTTTGAAATTCTATTAAACAATTTCTATGAAACACTTTATGAACTGCCAGCGGATTCATGAATTGCGGTGATTACATACGTATTGTGAAGCCACGATAAAATGGTGCAAGTTAGGAAGTTTGACTATTTATTTCACCTCAAATTTGGAATTTTGAGATCCATGTTATTGTTTAGTTCTCCTTCATGAAATATGGACAACAGTTTTGTAATTTAACATTTTTACTTAGAGGGGTTATATAAAATTTATTTTTTTAGTTTTTGCAAAATTATTTAAACTTTATTTTAATTACTACTGCATATTTTCCTGCCTTATTTAAGGTATTCTTACTATTGGAACTATGTGTTTACGACCAGCGGTTCGAAATACTTCCATTGTTTACTTTTTGTAAAATACTATGTATATCAAAAACGGGTTTGGTGGATATAGAAAGCAGGGTATGAGTCTCTTAGTGTATTATCGTACTATTACGGTATATACTGTAAATATTTAGCCAGCTATTATTGTATTTCTAGTGTGTTGTTGTTGTTGTCGTTGTTGCTCATAACCTCCTGTTTCGGTCGAACCATAAACAGGACCAGTGATGCCAAAAGAAGGACAAAGAATGACACAAGACGAGATCACAAAGTTTTTTATTAACACAAACAAGCATCACTGACGAAGGTCTGTGGGGGTGCAGCTTCACATTTGGCGAGGACCCAGAAGGCGGAAGACTGACTTCATCCTCAAGAAAACACCCATGCCTTACTCGGGATTCGAGCCCAAGCCCACTAGACAGCAGTCGGAGACGGTATCCACTTCACCGCCTGGGCGACATTTCTAGTGTTAATTTGATTAACGTACGTGTTTTGTTATGTGCAAATAGCAAAGTTTGCTCTTGAGGTGTGAATCCTTGCTAATCAGGTGATGGCTAATGCATGGAATTCAGTGAGTGAATTTAGCAAAAAAGGGTTTTCGAAAATAAATACATAACCTTGATTATTCGAACAAGAGCTGAAAATTAGAAATTGCTTTACAAGATGTCTAGGAAAGCATCATCTGCTTAAAAAAACACCAACAAACCAGATTATTAAAAGTCACACTCCACATTCTGTTTTGCAAATTTAAAATTTAAATTTCAAACTATAAATATGCCAACGTATTTATTGTATTATTTTACTCGACTGTCTTGAATATTTATATTGAAACAGCTCCCAAGGTATTTTAATTCCCATTTCACATTTTTGGTCAAAATTTATTTTTCTTCAATTATGCATGTAGACGTTCTTTTTAAAGTAATATTTATTGCATCCAACTATGCTATTTTAATCTTATTTTATCTTTTACGTATGCTTTTACATATTAACGTTATTCTTTGTTTGTCAACAAATTTACATAGGTTCAGAATTTAGAACAATGTGAAAAGTAATATGTAGTAAATAGATTTAACTGTTACAGATAATTGCACTTATTGTTTTCTATTTAATATACCAATCTACACAGCCTTATAACTCTTTTATTTATGTATTTATGTTACTTTTATTTATTTGTAGTACTATTAAAAATTCCATAATTATATTTCCCCAGGATTGCCTTAATGCTCTTGATAAACAATGGCATCCCGACTGCTTCATTTGTGCTTACTGTAAAAAACCTTTTGGAAACAATTCTTTCTATTTAGAAGATGGCTTGCCTTACTGTGAAAAGGGTAGGTAAAAATATTTGTATTCACTAATTTCTAAAAAGCCACTTTAGATTCATTCAGAATCCCTCAAATCAATTCTTAATCACTCAAATCAATTCAGAATCACTCAAATCAATTCAGAATCCCTCAAATCAATTCAGAATCACTCAAATCAATTCAGAATCCCTCAAATCAATTCAGAATCACTCAAATCAATTCAGAATCACTCAAATCAATTCAGAATCACTCAAATCAATTCAGAATCCCTCAAATCAATTCAGAATCACTCAAGTAAATTCAGAATCACTTTAGATTCATTACTGTTTTATTTGAAATGTGCTTTATCTCAAAAGCGAATACGCTTTTGAGATAAAACAACAAGATACTACGCCCAATTTTATAATTTGACATGACAAAAAGATTTGTTACATTTGAACTCGCTTCGCTTCAATTAACTACCCCAATTTATCCAACTCTTCTCTATGTTAAAATACACGAATCATTTTTACTTAAAATGCAGTTGTCTTTGCAAGAAATACAGAGTGTAGGGTGTTTCAGAAAGATTACACGACTAAATATGAGTTGAATAGTTGATCATAAACACGTGGTAGCTCAACTCGAACTTTTTATACCATTATCCATTTTTAAGTTGATTGTGCTATTTTCTTATTTTTTTTGCAAATTTTGCAACAAAACGTATGAAAAATATGTATTGTAGGCCTAAATGATCAAAATTATAGCATTTATCCTTCAGTTTTAAGGGCTTCAAGAATGTTTTAATTGATTTGACAATATACCTCCGAAGGGGATGACGTCACGAACACAAAATTTGTATCGCGGTTATTTTTCACTGCAATGATTGAAATTGTTAAATTTCATGATCAGTTTGCTATAAATAAACCATTTTAAGCATATTATGTCGAATTTTGTCCTATTCTGAAAATATTAAGAAAATATAAAATTTCGAATATATTTCGAAGTTTTTGCTAGAATTTAAAACGTTCTATCTAGTTCCATATTTTTCAATGACAAAGCCGTATATAAAATTTCTTGAAAATCTATTAATATTTGTGGCAATTACTGTGTACATAAGAAAACGACCACAGACAGATGGGCATCATTCTAAAAATATTCAAAACGTGTTCAGAACGTCCTAGAATATATATTAGCATCAAAATCTCGAAATCAAAAATTTTCATGAAACCAGGACTATCTCTATACTATGTTTCATAGTACGAGAAAGTAAAAATGTTTAATTAAAGTAGACTTTCATCGTATGCAAATTTTGTTTATGTGATACAATTTAGAACATTAATTGTATCACATAACATCACACATGTATCACGCCGACAGAAACACATTGTATCACGCCGACAGAAACATTGCACCTGCTGCAGCAGGTGCAATGTTTCTCTCGGCGATTTCCTGTCGGAGATTTCCATGGACGCCAATGCCTGCAAAGGGGGATCGAACTGTTTGGGATAGAATATGTCAAATACCTGTCTTTTGGGGAGTTTCTTCGTTTGGGATGGTCGCTGTCCCACCCGTAAGCAAATGTTAAATGTGTAAAATAATGTTATATATTAAAACTTTTTTTAGTCGATTTTTGTTCATTTCAACGTCCTCCGTCCCTTTAAGAGATATTTGGTCATGAAATCTTTCTGAAACACACTGTAAAAATTACTTGGAGCTGTCAAACTGAGCTTTACACAAATGCATAAAATAAGGTGCGAACGTATATAAACACACGTTTATGTTCCTTCTGTCAATGATATAACTTCTTTATTTGCAGATTGGAATGAACTTTTCACCACCAAGTGCATAGCTTGTGGTTTCCCAATTGAAGCCGGCGATCGATGGGTAGAAGCTTTGAACAACAATTATCATTCGCAGTGCTTTAAGTGCAGTGTAAGTATATTGAACTTAAAAAGTTCAATGCCGATCAAAATTAAGATCCGGTATTTCAGTACTTTTGGAATTGGGATACTCCTTAATAATACCGGTAACGTTAGAATTTAAATATTAGCACTTTGCTCGTGGGGGATTTTGGAGAATATTTAAAGAGAAACAAGATTTATATTGCAACTGTATTTTGGGGAAAGGTCTTTTACCTATCTTAATTAGATGGATAAATATTAAAAATATATCAATGAAATAAAAGTTTTAATGTAATGAGATGATCATTACCTCAGTACCCAAGGACGAACGGCAGGGGTATTGCGTGATAACATATGCTTTAAGAACATATGCTTTTTTAAGAACATATGCTTTTCTCATGTTCGTTGACTTATAAGTAATTGATACTGCGGAGTGTCAGCTATAACGTTAAATATGACTCGCCCGTGCAATTTTCGCCAATTCTGGTAAGCCGGCTCGTCCAACGTCAAACATGTTTTATTACATAATTTTTGTTTTGCTGTATAATGTTCGGTTCTTATGACATTGCATTCATCAATGTGGCATTAAATACATTTGTTTCGGATTATTGGTCAAATATGCACTTAAGCGTAAGAAATGTGTACATAAACTTACATTTAAATACACATTTCTTAAGATAGCATCCTCCCCCTCCAAATCAAATCATACGTTGGTCATTGTTAGTACCCATCTCGACTCGTAAAATACCAAATTATCTACTAAATCAACAAAAAAAGCATTCTAAAAAAAAGATTATTTAAAAAAAAAACAATTGCTGTCAGAATCAATACGTTTAATAGCGCAGTAATTTTCGTTAATTAAAATGTAAACATAGTTCAAATTAAGTAAGGAAGTAACTACTATTCTACGAGGGAGTAAGTTGACTGCACAGTAAAGAACAAAATGAGCACACACATTATTATGTTAAATTAAGAAAAAGTAGAGATACAACTTTAAAAAATATCTTTTTTTCCCATACACTAAGCGAAATGAAATGAGGAATAAAGTTTTAAATGGACATAAGTTTATAAAACGGTGAATAAAAATTTTATCACTTTTGAACAAAATGAGATCATTGAGTAACATTAATTCATATATTGTCCTGTCATTTAAGAATTATAATTAAAAAAAAGTGGAAATAAAGAACAACGTAGAATAATCGTTAAGTTTGTGAACTAACAATTTTTATGGATGTAAAGAACTGTGCCATTTTCTTATCAATATCGGTATTAAAAGACCGATAAAATTTAATTTGAATATATAGGTATTCAGGTTCCCAGTATTGAATGTTATATTTATTTCTATTGAGGCTCATGATCATGGACAATTGTTTAAATATCTCGATATTGAAAAGCAAAATCCCACTGAATTAAGAACTGACTGCAAAACGTACCCAGTTCTTTAATTTTGCATATAGGCTAATATGACACCAGATGTGCAAGCCAGACTTCTTCTTCAACCCAAACCATTCGACCTTCCCGAAGATCTAAGGTATCTGTTTGAACGACCGGGACAGTGCCACTCAATATAGACCGTAACCCAGTGGGGGCGACATCTACAGGGATCGTACCCTCATTCCCTCTACGACTAAGTTCTCGAAAGGACTTACGTATCCACATATTTAACGTGTCCGTACTATGCATGAATACGTGGACAGTTTGGGCAGAGACGGGAATCGAAATAGGGTCGTCTGAATGGAATCTCTGCGCGTTAACCACTGGACTGTCCCACCTCCAAAAGACAGGCTTAGAATTTTGGCACAGGCATCAGTTTATTAATATTAGCTGATACAATTTTGCATTGCCAGGTATGTTGTTGTTGAGACCCAGACCGCCCGACCTACCAGAAAGGTGTAAGGTAACTGTTTGGACGGCCGGGGAAAGCCACCCAATTTAGACTGGAACCCAGTAGAGGAGGCATCCACAGGGACCGTACTCTCCTTCCCCTACCACCGACCTTTCGGAAGGACTTACGGACCCACATGTTTAACGTAATCGTACTCCACGTGAAGACGGCGGCAGTTTGGGCAGCGTCGGGAATCGAACCAGGGCCAACCGAGTGCAATTTACGCACGTTAACCACTGGGCTGTTGCGCCCCCTGGGAATGACTGGGGATGATTGCTTGGAATTTCGTGTAAATTTATACTGTAGATTTTAACACGTTTCGACATAGTTGAAAAGTGTTTAAGGCTTTAGTCAATCTGTCTGCCCTTTCTCACGATAACTTCTGTAAAATAACTTTACGAAATAGTTTTGGCAGCGGATGGCGACAGTTTTGGCAGTCCAGGCCTACCGAGTGCATTTCCAGCGCGCTAATCACTGGGCAACCTCGCCCCACTTGCCAGGTATGTTGTTGTTGTTGAGACCCAGACCTTCCGACCTACCAGAAAGGTGTGAAAAATCCAGACCACACGACTGACCTGAAGGCTTACAGTAGCTATTTGTGTGGCCCTACCAGAAAGGTTTAATGTAACTGTTTGGACGGCAGGGAAGAGCCACCCAATTTAGACCGGAACCTAGTAATTGCCATGTATGTGGAAATATTTAATGGTTCAAGCCGATTTCAACTGTTCTATGATTGGTTGATGGCAGAGGCAATGACTCTTTATTCTTATAAATAGCGCCATCCAAACTTTCGTTTTGTGCAAACAATTTATCATAATGTCGTAGTTTATTATAAATTTTTATTTAAATTTATAACGATTATAACCGTTTCTTTGTATTTCTATACGTTATTTCGATATACAAATATATCGTGAGTAACTGTTACTCATTATAGATTGATGTGAAGCAGCACTATTTGCAAATATACGAATTAACAAACATCACTTCGACAGGCGCATACTGGCGTATAGCGCAGATGTCGATGAGTAAGTTATGATTCTGTTACAAAATTTCGCAACATAAATTCAAAAAATTTAAGCAACTCAAGATGAAGTCAGTTTTTAAAAATTGTGTTTGAATTTTAGTGAAATAGTGAACATTATATTGATCAAAATTATAGTAATTGCATATGTTATCGAGTCCATTGGGTGAATTCCCTCAAGAATCCATAAGAAATTTTTGGTTTTGAAATTTTTTTATTTTCTCTTTCTTAGAAAGATATTCTCTTTCCTATTTTCAGATAACTTTTCGACATGTTACACTTTCGATTTATAAAATGTTCACACTTTTCTATTGCAGGGTACAACGTTTGATCTGTACGACCCCTATCCAATGTAGCACCTTGTCCAATGTAACCTTTGGAAATTAGAAATTGATGTCACAAATCATATGGTGTTAAGAAAGATAAAAATTGTTATGTTTTAGCCCCCCCCCAGTCATCTATTGTATTTTATATTGATGGTGAAGTTGCTTCGCCTTTGTAGCTAGTTTTAGTCCCGCCAGGAATTTTAAAGTACCAATCTCTATCTAGCCAGTACTATATCTAGCCAGTGCTATCTATGTCTAGTCAGTGCTATCTATGTCTAGCCAGTGCTATCTATGTCTAGCCAGATCTCTACCTAGCTATTCTCTATCAATTATAGACTTTTCTGTAGATAAAATGTATCCTATGGAAAAAGATTAAAACTATGGAAAAAAGTTTTAAAGTTCCAGTTTAGTTTACTCTTAAGTTTTTGATTTTATTAATAAACACCATTATTTTCCGAGCATAGATGTTTAAAGAAAGGGCATCTGTGTTTTTTGACCATTTATAAATTATTTATGATAATTTATTCTTTTATTCCTGAGAATTTATTCTACTATTTATGAGAATTATTTTTATTTATTTTAGAATTTATTCCTCTAAAACCATGATAAATCTTTAAATATCTTTTGGTGGATTTAGCTATTTTTATCCTCTTAGCAAGAAGCTGGCGATGACATGACAAAAGTGCTAGAAACAGTTTTAGAGCAAGAATACTAGTATTTTTCTGAAGAAAGTGTTTACATTTTTCATTCTATCCAAAAGCATTACAGGGCCGTATTTTATTTCCTCTCAAAGTTGGTTAAACTTTTGCATTCAGTGTAATGCGCCATGGTCATCTCATTGCCAAACTCTTGTCGAATAGTGGCAAAATTAGCGAAACTTTCTGATCCAAGAATGGTAGACAAATGACCTACTGAGCGTCTTTTACTTATTTATATTGTCTTGTCACAGGAAATATGTCTCTATAGACATAGACAGTTTAAAGTTATGTCGGTGGTAGAGAGAGTAAAAAACACACTGAACTGCATTTTTCTGTAAACGAATTCTGTGTGTCTTGCTCATGCCGTCGCTCACTCCTGTTTTAAAGACATCAAGACCCTCAAAATTATGCAAAGACGGTGAAGAGCAAGAAGCCTGTTATTTCAGCATGTATACCTTGCAAAAATAATAGAAAACTTTAATATTATTTTATTGAATTCAAAGAAGGCTAAAAGCTTTCTCTTTAAAAACATTAAAAAACAGCGAGAAAAATAAAAAACTATGTGAGCGAGGATCTTACCACTGTTCCCCATACGTCAAACTGAAACACGCGACTGGACTTCAATACCTCTTACGGATTCAAACTCTTCTTCGCATGGACAAAAAGCATTTCTTATGAATAACTTAATTTTCCAATAACTCAAACTGCTTTTTCTTTCAGATGTGCCAGAAGAACTTAGAAGGCCAGAGCTTCTACGCTAAAGGTGGAAAACCATTTTGCAAGCAACATGCACGATAGAATAAGAAAACATTTTGTAAAATACAAGTTTGTGTTGTTTCAACCATAGCGTGACCTTCCAAGAACTGAACTCCTATAAATTTTCCATGCGTTTGTTAGTGTTTTACAAGCCCTTCATACCCCAGTCATAGTCTTTAGAAACTAGAACATACACTATATAAAAATAAAACATATTATAATTGCCATGGTCAAGGTGGAATACTCATGTTCAGTGGCAGATCTACCAGAAGTGCTCGTTGATCTGAAGGAAGCAATTTAGAAGGTAACCGGTTAATTAAAGATCTAAATGAAACGGTATAGGAGGTGACCCGAATTATCAAAAATCCAGTTGATACCCTATGGTACTGGAACTAGGTAATCTAAATCTTAATGATACGGTATCGCAGGTTATCTGGTTAATGGAAAATCAGGTAAAAGTTGTACTAAAGTTGTTCTGGATTATTCAATATCCGGATGAAACTGTACTGTAATTGATCCCAATAATTGAATATTTTGATATGATATCTTTTGTGAACCGTATTATAAAATATCCGAATGATAAGGTACGGGATTCTGGTAATCGAATATGGGGATGCTAGGGTACTGGATCTGGTCCGTATAATCGAGAATTTGGATAATACGGAATTGATAATTAATAAAAATTATTACGAATAAATTTTAATTGAAGGAGAGAATGGTAATTTAAGGATACGTATATGGGCAGAGAGAGAGAAAAATTATTTGAAAAACTAAAATACAAACAGTAACACATTACAAACACATTTATGATTCTTCACATTGTTCAAACAATGCCATTAAAAATGAAAATGATCAAATAATTTTAAGTGGTCAGATAATTTGAAAATTCCGTGAAAGAAAAAGATAATTGGCACTAAACTAATGCAATGCAATCTATTGTGCTGAACAGAAGCTGAAGAGTTTTCTCATATTTATCAATTTTTTCACGCGAAACTCTGCATTGATTGTGGTGTTTGAATCAGTCGAAGCTCTTTCTAAGAATTTTTGTCTGACATTTCGGATGTTCTTTACAATTCTGCTCTTTTTATAAGAATAAATAATAATTCTATAAAAAAAAAGAGAAAGTGATTAAAACTACAGAAAAAATCTTGAAATTTAGAATTTTAAATAATGCATAAATAATAACATTTTTCTCAGCATTTTATAATGCAGCATATGAGTAGTTTCTTTTGAATAAAAAACAAAGTAAGATTGTTAGAATACTTTGTTAGAATACCTAACGTAATATTATACTCGAATGCGAAATAGTTGCTTTATTATTCCCAGACAACAAGAAAAAATATTAATAAATATAACTATTTAAAAGCAGCTACTTCTCAGTTTATGCTACATAAAATACATTTTTTTCATTTTGCACTTTTAATTTAGTTGCCAGACATGCATAAAAGAAAGGCTGTAAGTTTTTAGAGAGAGTTTTCAGAACAGAGTTTTCAGAAATTGGATGTGGAATTAATTGGGAAAAGTGGAATTCCAAATAATACCATGTTAAGATTTAAAGGGAAATTATGTAAGTGCACATGGGGAATTTATTTTAAAGTTTTTTCAACGAAACTGATTTTTTAAAAATTAAATTGATGTTTATTAAAGCAATGCATTGTTGAATGTATAATGGAATAGAAAATTCTTTTAATAGTGAAAATGACTGTGTTAAAATTTTGACAAATAAAATATTTATTTCCAACGTGTTTTATGATTTATTAAAAAACAATCGTATATTACCATGATTTTTTCTACCTATGAATTATTAACTTCTATACTTTGGAATAGCAAAATTTGAAGTTTTCTTGTGACTGGGGTTCACTGAAAAGAAGCAAATGTAAAAACTTTTGAGTAAAATATTTATTCATAATTCACCATGAGCTGTATCACGTTTAAAAAATTTCCATTTTATATATATACTAGCAGCGATTACTCGGCATTGCACAGGATTTACCATGCAAAACTGTGATAAAAATTACATCGGAACATATAGGGCCGTGAATCTTATACATTATTTTTTCACTGTGAAAGATGCAAATTCATTGCATTATGTAAGAAAAAAAAATCATTGCATTATATAAGTCATAGCTGCAAAAGAAAGAATCTTCCTCATAAAATGCTGATTATTAAATAACCATTTTTAACACTTTACAATAGTTGAAAAGTGTTTATGACTTTATTCATTCTGTCTGTCTGTCTCTCTATCCGTTAGCACGATAACTGCCGTAAAAATGACTTTATTAAAATGAAATTTTAGTATGTTGTTCAGACGGTCTGTGGGACCTATGAGAATATAAATGAATAATATCACCCAATTAGTTATGGATTGAACCCGGGTTGAAAAACTGAAATACACTGAACCCTAGATGGCCAAATTTTTCAAACATTTTTAAGCGGATTTAAAATTCACAAATTGCTTCGGAAGTTTTAGGATATATTCAAATTTTCCCATAAAATATATAAAAAAAATGTTCAGCAAAATATATTCAGTAGTTTTTTAAAATAAAAATTAAAATAATAATTACAGTCAATATATGAAGAGATCACGTGACCATTATATGAAGAGATCACGTGACCCATTTCAAAATAAAATATGGCATCCGACTTGTGTCGAAATCGTGATTTTTAAAATTATTTTTAATTTAAATTTAGTGTTGTATCCGGCCCAAAATCGCTTTACTTTTGCTTAATTTCTGTGCATCTACGTACTGAAATAACACCATTACAATATATTTGAGTTTAAATGATCAGCAAATTTTAATTATTTCTACAACGAAACCTAATTTTTACTTATGGAGAATGTAAACTGATTAGGCTGCAAGGTGAGTTGTATAAGAATTGCTGAATTTCTTTAATGCAAAATTATTTTCCCAAGGAGTCTGCAATATTGATGAAATGAATGAAACATTCATTGATTTTACATAGAGAAGCAGACGATTTAATGGCAGACTTCTTCGATGAAGTTTTATGCATAGAGTTAAATTACTTTGGTCTCCATGGTTTTAAGTTTTAAGTTGAATAAATTATTATAGTACTGTGATGAATGAAATAAAAATGTATGAATGACATATTTACTGCTTTTACATAGAGAGCCAGGCGATTTATATTTTGAAGAAGGCCTATGAATCAAGTTCGCTTTTTCCGATAAAATTTTAAAATTTCAAATATAATTAATTATTGCAATATTGTGATATATTACCACTGAATGTATCGCAGTTGGAAAGTGTTTCATAATCAATGCTTTACGTATGATTGATTTTTCTTGGGATTTCTTAATATTTTTCGTTGAGTAAGCCTGTGAAAAATAAACAATGGTGATAGTTTCCATTTAAATTCATATTTCAAATCTGTGATTTTCAAAAGTCTCTAATACGTTCAATAAAACTCCCACAAAACTCATAGATTTAATTGAATTTCACGTTTTAAACCCACTATTTCCAATCTTTTTCGTTGGGAATCATGAAGTTAGAGACTCCTAGGGAAAAGTTTCGTTTTCTATTAATATCTCGACAACCCCTGGTCTTAAAAACTCGAAACTTAGGATAAATTTATGGGTGGCTAATGTAAAGTTACCCACCATATTTCATTAAATTCAGTTTAGTGGTTCTCTCGTGATGATGAGAAAAACGAAAGTTTGGTTTTTCAAGTCGAAACGTAGACTAAATTTTAAGTGGGGCTATTTCAAGATTACCCACCAAATTTTACCAAATTCGGTTCACCCCTTCTCCAGTGATGTTGGATCATACATGCATATACACACTTTTCTTCTTTATATAGTATATATATATGGTATAAGAAGGAATCTCCTCATAAATTGCTGATAATTAAATAACCATTTCGATTTCTTACTACGCTTCTTTGTTGAGTACGCCTGTGAGAAATAAACCATGGTGATAGTTTCCATTTAAGTTCATATTTCAAACCTGTGATTTTCAAAAGTGACTAATACGTTCAATAAACTCCCACAAAACTAAGAGATTTAATTGACTGTAACGTGAAAACCAACGATTTCCAACCTTTTTCGTTGGAAATCATGGAGTTAGAGAGTAGAACTCCTAGGGAAAAGTTTCGTTTTCCATCAATATCTCAACAACACCTGATTTTAGAAACTCGAAACTTAGACAAAAATTATGGGGGGCTATTTTAAAACTACCCACCAAATTTCATTAAAGTTGGTTCAGCCGTTCTCTTGTGATGATGAGACAAACGAAAGTGTCATTTTTCACTAATATCTTGAGAACCACTGGTCGTAGAAACTCGAAACATGGACTAAATTTTAAGTGGGGGGATTTCAAGACAACCCATTAAAATTCATCAAATTCGGTTCGGACGTTCCCCCGTGATGTTGGATCATTCATTCATTTACACACACACACATTTCTTCTTTATATATATAGATTTAAATGTTGGTATAAATTTGACCCTTTTTTAACTCTCTTATAATAATGGTATTTTTGCTGGCCATTTTTCAAAAAACAAATTACCAGTCCTATATTTTAATGATCCGCTAAATTTTAATGAATGAAAATGTTCCACTAGACAAAGCTGTGTAACAAATTTCAGCTCAATAGTAAGCTTAGCTCTATAATCAGCTTCTAGGGCGTAGAAAAGTATGTCAAAAATGCCTACAGACAGACAGCTACACATGAGCATGCGACGAGTAAAATAAAAGCTTTTAATAGAAATGCTTATCGTTTTTATTGATTAAATTAAACTTACCAAATTTCATGGCAATAACTTGATTCTTTCGACAGATATCGCGCAACTTGAAAGAATAAATAAAATTTCCAATATCTCGAGAATGGCACGAAATAACTCCTAAAACAGTTTCAACTCTTTTCTGGACAGTATTACTTTCCTTATATACATAATGTATAAGGAAAGTATTGTGACGGGGTCGAAAATTCGAATTCGAGTTTTCGACGGGACAGCACGTTTCGAGCATCCCTGATCACGAATCAAACATTTCTGAAGTGATGTCTGTGTGTGTGTGTGCGTGTGTGTGTGTGTGTGTGTGTGAAAGTATGTGTGTGTGTGTGAAAGTGTGTGTGTGTGTGTGTGTGTGTGTGTGTGTGTGTGTGCGTGAGTCTGTGGAGACGATAACTGACGAACGAATGGACAGATTTGAACAAAATTTGGTACAAAATTCACAATTAATAAACACTGGA
Organism: Amaurobius ferox; assembly: GCA_951213105.1. Classification (NCBI taxonomy): domain Eukaryota; kingdom Metazoa; phylum Arthropoda; class Arachnida; order Araneae; family Amaurobiidae; genus Amaurobius; species Amaurobius ferox. Next base: position 118,839,968 of record OX578144.1, on the reverse strand, counting down.
AGCCTATTGTTTTTATACGCAATCGAATATTCAGAACCACCCCAAACTTTCGAGTGAAATTTTGAAAAAATCGTCAAAAAATCAAAACCGCTAATAAAGTTACGCAAATAGACATTTCTTATGTAATTTTTCATTAGAAAACGATTGACATAATTTTAGAACGCTAACATGAACCGTTCTCGAGATATTGCACATTTTTAAAAAAAATTATCAAAAAGTTATATAAAATAAAAAAAAATATATCCTATTGAGAAACATGTTCACTTTTCATATGTAATACCATGCGATAAATTTGGTGACATCATTCTCATGGATGCAGCTCGTTCCATTCATGAAAAAATATACTTTGAGTAATACTTTTGCATTTGAACGCCAATAGTCATTTATCTGCTGTAAGAATAACTTATTTCTCCATCCATAACGCTTGGCGAGATTTTGGCGTAGAATTTGGCGGAATGTCGCCAGCTTGACGAAATTTTTAATTGTTGCCAAATTAACAAAAATCTCGCTAAATGGATAAAAATGTCGACAAATCAATGAAAATGACGACTAATTGAAGAAAATTCAATATCTTGAAAAGAATATAAGTATCTACTATAATAATAACATTTTTTTAACTGTAAAAGTAGTAAATTCATTGCATTATATAAGGGGAGTCATGTGTTGCCCACATCAGATTTTTTACTATGTATTCGCTCATTTGATAATAGTAGAACTTTTTTTCTCTTTTAGATTGAAAATGTGCAGCATCTCAAAATTAGCACATTAACATGCTATAAATAATACCATTTACTTTAAAATAAATGAATACATACAAAATAACTATTAAAGCCACATTATCGTCTTTCAAGTGACTGGAAAAATATTTACTCCTACCTGTATCTTTCCGGAAATTCGGCACTGTTGACTGATTTTCCTCTAAAAAAAACGATTAACCGATAAACCGATTATAAATAACTTAATTTGTTTACCCTAATGCATTTTTAATCAGTAACATATTTGAAATGATATATGCGATTCAAATATCTTAAATAATAAATGTGAATGTCGCTGTGTTCATATATGCAGAAAATTCAAATAACGCACAGCCACGGAATTTCGTTTAGAGATCATTCCAGACAAGTGCTGAGATGTCCCGGATTGATTTGTTTCCCAAATTGGATTAATATTTTTGCTTTTATAATAATGAAGCAGTGTTTTGTTTATTTTGAACAATGTTTACACCTATTGTTTCGTAGCGTTTTAGAAATTTATTGCAGAGTTTCCCATTTAGTACTATCGTTCCCATGTACGAAGAACTCTTTTTCCATTAAACTTTAAACGCCATCTATAAGACGTTTTCCCGATTTTTTGCGATCTAAAAAAAGAAACATATTTTTGGGGGAAAAACATATATATAGAAAATATTCGACATTACATAAAAAAAACTCTTATAATAATGAAATTTGAAGATCATTAACCTTCAAGATATCCCCCAGGTGGTTTGGCCAGATGTTTCAAAACAAGAACATTATTTTATGATTTTTAAATATTTAAATTTCTTAAATATTTTCTTTTTAAATCCCGAAATAGTTATTTCATCCATCTATTATTTTAATACAGCCAGATTTATTTTTCTGAAACACAGTAGCCCTTATTATATATTGATTTAGCGCTCATTCTCCTTAATTGCAAACAAAGTATTATTTTATTTACTTGAAAATTATGAATGATGCTCATCAACTACTTTGGGCAATAAATTTCATAAATCAATACCAATAGTTTTCATGAATTTGGGATATTTATTTTTAATAAAGGGGGTAATATTATAGATGTTGGGCGAAATTTTATATTTATTGACATTATTAAATGTTTGTTCATAGTATTATCATGTTGTTGAGTCATTGCACTTAGAAGTTTTAATCGAAACGATTGATACTAAAATATATAAATATACCAAAAATTATAACTGCTATCAATACTAGAAAAATATCAATATTAAAAAAAAAAGTTTCTATGAAAAGAATAACGTAATTATTATTGAACTTTTATGTCATTTCTCATGTATTTGTACAGTCAGCCCCAAAAAATTTGATTACCACTCGTTATTCCGCTTCTTCTTCTTGTACAGTAAAGACAAATGTATCGTTAAACTCGAAATAATGTCTTCTATAAATAAAAGTGCTTCTTATATAAATGAGCATCTTCACATTAAATTATGCACCAACTTTATTACTTTCCTTATATACATAATGTATAAGGAAAGTATTGTGACGGGGTCGAAAATTCGAATTCGAGTTTTCGACGGGAGAGCACGTTTCAAGCATCCCTGATCGCGAATCGAACATTTTTGGAGTGATGTCTGTGTGTGTGTGTGTGTGTGTGTGAAAGTATGTGTGTGTGTGTGTGTCAGTGAGTCTGTGGAGACGATAACTGACGAACGAATGGACCGATTCGAACCAAATTTGGTACAAAAATCACAATCCGTAAACACTGGAAGCCTATTGTTTTTATACGCAATCGAATGTTCAGAACCCCCCCTAAATTTTCGAATGAAATTTTGAAAAAATCGTCAAAAACTTAAAACCACTAATAAAGTTACGCAAATAGACATTTCTTATGTAATTTTTCATTAGAAAACGATTGACATAAATTTTAGAACGCTAACGTGAACCGTTCTCGAGATATTGTACATTTTTTAAAAAAATTATCAAAAAGTCATATAAAATAAAAAGAAAAATATTTCCTATTGAGAAACATGTTTACTTTTCATATGTAATACCATGCGATAAATTGAGTGACATCCTTCTCGTCGATCTAGCTCGTTCCATTCTTGAAAAAAGATACTTTGAGTAATACTTTTGTATTTGAACGCCAATAGTCATTTATCTGCTTTAAGAAAAATTTATTTCTTAGTGCATAACGCTTGGCGAGATTTTGGCGACGAATTTGGCGGAATGTCGCCAACTTGGCGACTTTTTTGAAATGTTGCCAAATTAACGAAAATCTCGCCAAATGGATAAAAATGACGCTAAATCAATGAAAATGACGACTAATTGTCGAAAATTCAATATCTTGGAAAGAATATTAGTATCTACTACAAGAAAATCCTATTTTTTTACTGTAAAAGTAGTAAATTCATTACATTATATAAGGAAAGTCATGTGTTGCCCACATCAGATTTTTTTTACTTTCTCATACTATAGAATATAGCATAGAGAAAGTACTGTTTTCAGAAAGTTTTAGAACTTTCTGAACACGTTCTGTCTATTTTTAGAATGATGCCTGTCTGTCTGCAGTCGATATCTTGAGTACGCGATTGTGCAGTCGATATCTTGCGTACGCGAATGTGGAAGTTCACGAAACTTTATATGCGGTTATGCTAACAAAAATCTAGAACAAGATATAACAAGCCGAATACCCGTTGATAATCAACGTTCTGGCAATAAGCAACCCCTGAATATTGTAATTTTTTAATAATTCGCGTTTCACATTTATTCGGCAAATCGAATATTTTAGTGTGCAGAACTCCCCTGAAGAAGAAATTATTGGAAAATTTAAATTCCGCACTTTTTCCTTTCAAACTATCTACCAGTACACTAAATTAAAGTATCTATCTCATCCCAAAGCATACTACTTTATCATCTCCCCTTTTGAACGTTTTTCTGTGGAGCACACCCATAAATGAACATTTTTGAATAACTCTGTTCGTCTTGAGTTTTTTATCAGATGATTGGCCCATGTACCAAATATCAAACCTCTATCTCATTTAAAAGGAAGCGTGCCTCATTTATTCCGAAAATTGTACATATTGGTGTGGAGCACCCCCTAAAGTAACAAATATTGGAAATCTGAAATTGCACACTTTTTCCTTTCAAAATGTCTACCAGTACACCAAATTTGATGTCTCTATCCTATCGTAAAGCATGCTTTTCTATCACTTTATCTTTCGAGCGTTTTTCTGTGTTGCACCCCCTTAAATGATCATTTTTGAAAAACCGTAATAATCCCAGGGTTTTTTTATCAAATGATCAGTCCATATACTAAATTTCAAGCCTATATCAGATTATAAAGGAGGCGTTTTTCATTTGTACGTCAAATCGAACATTTGAGTTTGCGACACCACCTACAATAGAAAACGTTGGAAAACTGAAATTGCGCATTTTCTTCCATTCCAACTATCTACCCGTATAACAAAGTCCCTAACTTATCTCAAAGCATGCTTTTTCTATCATTTCACCTTTCGAGTGTTTTCTGTGGAGTACCCACCCCCTTAAATATGCATTTTTGAAAAACTCCTTTTTTCTTCAGTTTTCTATCAAATGATTCGCCCATATGCCAAATATCGAGCCTCTATCACGTTCTAAAAGGGGTGTTTTTACTTCATTCCGAAAATCGAACATTTTTGTGTGCGACACCCCCTAAAGTAGAAAATATTCGAAAACTGAAATTGTACACTTTCTTCCTTCCAAACTATCTACCCGTTATCCGTACACCAAATTTCAAATCTCTATCTCATCCCGAAATATGTTTTCTTATTAAATCACCTTTTGAACGTTTTCCTCTGGAGTACCCCCTTAAACGAATGTTTTTGAAAAACTATATTCGTCTTGGGCGTTTTCATCAAATGATTAGTCCATATACCTAATTTCAAGCCTCGATTAAATTTTATAGGAGCCTTTTCTCATTTATTCGGTAAATCGAACATTTTGGTGTGCGGCACTCCCTTAAGTAGAAAATATTGGAAATCTGAAATTGCGCACTTTCTTCTTTTCGAAGGATTTACTCATACACCAAATTTGAAGTCTCTATCTTATGGCAAAGTATACTTTCCTATCATTTCACTTTTCGAAGTGTATATACCATTTTTCATCTTCACATGTTCAATATCAATCATTACTTCTGAAATTCATAGTTGAAAATAATGTGAATAGAAACTTAATCGATTTAGCACTGTTGTACATCTTGATTCCTATAAAATAACCCTTGTAAAAAAAAGAACACTGCCAAATGAAAAATTCTTTGCAAAAACAGTTCTACAAAAAAAAAGAGACCAAAAGAGTAGCGATTCGATATTTTGGCCGCCATGAAAAAAACCATGTTATTTAGTATGCAAAATGTTTAAATTTCGGTTAACAAGAACTTTTGGTAGTTCGTATAATCATATCGTTAATCATTTTCATCACCTTTATGAATCTTTTGAGACTCGGATTTAGCAGGCTGTTTATATCTCTTTCTACAATAAACGTGGGCTATCAGAAGTTCTCTGCGAACCAAATTTTTCTCATTCGGACTTAATGACCCAGACTTAGCCTTCTTTCATGGCGGTCAATGCAGATATTTCTGCTGTTATTGGCCATTGTTTTCTTGAGAGCTGTTGTAGCAAAGTGTTTATTACATGGCTGTTTTTTGTAAACAAATATTGTTTTGTAGGGATAACTATATGTTTTACTAATTGACTCGGTATTCTGTGAAACCCATTTCATTCTGAAGTGGCCCAATAAATTACTCGAAAAAATTTACTTGATAAATTACTCGTAAAAAATTACTCGATAAATTACTCGTAAAAGGGTTTGATAAAAAGCCTGAAGTTTGTACTTTTAAATGAATTACTAATATATTACACACTTTATAATATATTATATAACTTTACATAAGAAATATCAGCGGGGCATCATTATCATTCATGAATTATTGAAGAAATTTAACTTAATTTTCTAAAATATCAAATTTTCCTCTATTTGCAGCCATTTTCGTTGATTTACCGTCAATTTTGTGAATTTGTTGGCATTTTAGTAAATTGGGCAACTTAAAATAAGTTACACATTTGGCGGCATCTTTCCAGCGGTCCAGAAAATCGTCACCACATTTTACATCAATGTTGCCAAATTTTCGTGAAATAAAGTTTGACCGATCGGTTACACAAACGTAGAAAGTTGATTTAAAAATCAATGTTTTTTGCTCTAAAATGTGTTCTAAATGTTGGATCGACGCAAATTTTGAGAAAGGCATTATTTTAGGATATGAGGAATATGAGTTTCATGTTGAACCCAAATGTGGTTCAACGGTCTGGTTTCAATCAAATAAGTTTAGCCAGATGAAAGGAAAGTTAGAACAATAATGGATAAAGAAATGCGCATTTCAAGCTTTTGTTTCTCCGAAACTATTGAATGAATTTTGCTGAAATTTGAGATACTATGTAACTTGGACAGCCTATATCTGCAACCAGAAAATAAAATCCCCAGAATAATAGGGGGCGGAGGTGCAAAAAGCTGAAAATCCCTAGGTGGCCCTTCCAGTAAACAGATCGCATTTTAGTTGGGTTTTCTACTTGGCGGTAAAGCGTTGCCCCGTTTCTAGATGGGCAGTGTCGTCAAACATCAATTTCCGATTGAAACTTTTGGGAAAGAAAATTTCAAAATTACAATACACTCTTGATATATATGCAATGAAATGATCGACATTGTTACTGCATTTGTATTAGGAAAGAATTTTAAGTATAATGACAAATTTAAATGCCAATTTAGCTTAGATTCATATATTTCATGTCGGCTTATTGTACATTTTTTTTCAATGTTTGGGTCACATAAACGAAATACAAAATGGAATAAACATGAATACATACAAAAAAAATCAAGGATAGCCAAAGGCTATTACCCCAAGAGTTCTTTCATCTCCCAATAGAAGCCTCAGAATCAGCATGGTCTAGTCCAAAACGAAGCAGATGAGGTTTGTCCATGGGTTTTGATGCGTCACAAAGCCGATGGGTCAAAAACACCAACGCGGCACAAGTATGCAGGGAGACAGTCGTATCCTGTTATCAGTCGAAAAGTTGTCATTGCTTCCAGTATTAACCTATCAGATACATCTAAAAGGCACTCACCATCCAGCGTTTTATATTTGTTCAACTTTGCAGTTCGTGTTTGTGGAAATAATGTTATAAGAACTGTTTTGTCGTGAGGAAGGGAAGTTTGGCGATTTGTACATTCTACCAGTTTAGCACCCTATTTGGCGAGAAAATCTGCTTGTTATTCACCATAAATATCACAATGTCCAGAGATTTCTTAACATCGAATTGGCCCTCGCAATGTCCAGGAACTTGTGGAGCAGTTTTTAAGATATTATTGGACTTATTAAATCGTATTTTTTTAACATATTATTGGACTTATTAAATCGTAATTTATTTTTAAATTATTAAGATAATGGTTACTATTTGACTGAACGATTCGTGCCATATAAGTTATTACTTGGCTAGTATATGGTTTCATTATTATTCCAATTTTTCCATATATATATATATATATTAAATAATCGACTTTCGTTTTTTTACCTCTTTTCTTGCAAAAAATGTTTGTGTTTGATTACAAATTTACTGAAACTTTTAATTAAACTTGATGATTATGATTCTGCAACATTAGCTTGCCTTTATGTTCTTCTTATAGATAAATATGAATACGGCTCGGATTGAATAATTTACATCTAATTATCAAACAGAAAAATAGATTATGTAATCAGCCTCGTTACAAATTCGATATGATGTATTATATATCATGAAGTTAAATCAGCATGAAGATATAGTACGGATTTTTCAATAATGCTCAAATATGTAAAAGATCCATATTAATTAGATGCACATTGACAAAACTTATTTGCCATTCCTGGTATAAATTCTAGTTCTGATCGATTATATCTAAGATATAAAAGTTTGCAAAACCGTGTAAATCCTAGTATATACTAAGTCTATGATTAAAATATAGTAACACATTTGTTTATATTTCATTTTTAGTAACACTTCGTTTCCTTGACATGATGATTTGGAAATTTTTCAGGGGCGGCGGGGGGAGGGGGGGGGATGGTGAAAACCTAGAACCGTGGCATATTGTGCATAACTTGAGCAAACAATAAAAAATATTAACTAGAGTGTGGATCAACTCGACTGTCTCATACCAAAATCCATTTTAGTCATTTTTTTCCAAATTTTATAAGAATTTTTTGAAAAATCGGTATCATAGGTCACAAATGATTACCTATATCGTAATCATTTAGATTTTTCAAACCCTTCCCTTTACAGGTCTTGAAAAATATTTCTATCCATATTTAACAATGTACCCCCCCCCCCCCCCCACCGAGGGCAGAAACTTGCCCCCAAGGGAGTTAATGACGTCGCAAACAAAAAATTTTATCGCAGCTAATTTTCACAGAAATGATGGAAACAAGTATCGTGTTCATTGAGCTGTAAGTAAACCCTTTTATGCATGATTATGTTAAACTGTGTCCTAGGTTGCTATGTTAAAAATATATAAAATTTCGAATAAACTTCGAAGTTTTCTCTCGAATTAAAAAAAAAATATTTAGTTTTAGATTTTCTGACAGCAAAGCCGGATATAAAGTTTCGTGAAAACCCATTAATATTTGTGACCGCTATCGTTTACATAAGAAATCGACCACAGACAGACATAAAGACACTCTGAAAACAGTCAGAACGTGTTTAGGAAGTCTTACAAGATAGATTGGCATCAAAATCTCGAATTCGAAAATTTTCTGGAAAACAATACTTTCTCAATACTACGTATGAAGTTGGCGACATTCCGCCAAATTCGTCGCCAAAATCACACAGCGTTATGGACGGAGAAATAAGTTATAATTATAGCAGATAAATGATTATTGGCGTTCAAATACAAAAGTATTACTCAAAGTATCTTTTCTCATGAATGGAATGAACTAGATCCTCGCAAATGATGTTACCAAATTTATCGCATGATATTACATATGAAAAGTAAACATGTTTCATGTTTCTCAACAGTCAATATTTTTTTTTTAATTTATGGGATATTTTGATACATTTATTTGAAAAATGTGCAATATCTCGAGAACGGTACGTGCTAGCGTTGTTAATCGTTTTCTAAGAAACATTATATAAGAAATGTCTATTTGCATAACCTTACTAGAGGTTTTGATATTTTCAAAATTTCACTCGAAAATTTAGGGGAGTTCTGAACATTCGATTGCATTTAAAAACAATAGGCTTCCTGTATTCACGAATTGTAATTTTTGTATCAAATTTCGTTAGAATCGGTCTATTCGTTCGTCAGTTATCGTCTCCACAGACTCACTGACACACAAACACACATACATATATTTTCACCCCCCCTACCCCCACACACAGACATCACCTCAAAAACGTCTGATTCGGGTTTAGGGATGCTTGAAACGTGCTCTCCCGTCGAAAACTCGAATTCGAATTTTCGCCCCGTCGCAATACTTTCCTTATACATTATATGTATATAAGGTAAGTAATAATTTGATATTTTGACGATGAAGTCTATGGTCAGGCCCTGACTGAAACCGGAGCAAAAATTCCAAATGTTAGGTATACAAAGTATGCGAGTAATTTCTAGATTTTTGAAAATCCTGCAAAGATGTATAATTTGATTTTGGGTCTGATTCTTTATTTTCGAAATATAAGTTATAATTTGTATATTACTTTCCTTATATGCATATAATGTATAAGGAAAGTATTGCGACGGGGTCGAAAATTTGAATTCGAGTTTTCGACGGGAGAGCCTGTTTCAGGCATCCCTGAACATGAATCAACCGTTTTTAGGATGATGTCTGTGTGTGTGTGTGTGGGAAAATATATTTGTGTGTGTGTGCGAAAGTATGTGTGTGAGTTTGTGTGTGTGTGTGTGTCAGTGTGTGTGTGTGTGTATGTGTGTGTGTGTGTCAGCGAGTCTGTGGAGACGATAACTGACGAACAAATGGACCGATTTGAACGTAATTTGGTACAAAAAGTACAATTCCTGAATACTGGAAGCCTATTGTTTTTATAAGTAATCGAATGTTCAGAACCCCTAAATTTTCGAGTGAAATTTTGAAAAAATAATCAAAAAATTAAAACATTTAATAAAGTTACGCAAATAGTAATTTCATATTTAATTTTTCATTAGAAAACGATTGAGATAAATTTTAGAACGCTAGCATGAACCGTTCTCAAAATATTGCTCATTTAAAAAAAATTGTCAAAAATAATATAAAATAAAAAAATATTACCTATTGCGAAATATGTTCACTTTACATAAGTAATGTCATGCGATAAATTTGGTGACATCATTCTCAGGGATCTAGCTAGTTCCATTCATGTGAAAAGATACTTTAGGTAATACTTTTGTATTTGGATGCTAAGAGTCATTTATCTGCTACAAGAACAACTTATATCTCCGTCCATAACGCTTGGCGAGATTTTGACGGAATGTCGCCAACTTCGCGACTTTTTAGATGTTGGTAAATGAATGAAAATATCGCCAAATTAATAAAAATGACGCTAAATGAGGACTATAAAATGAGGACTGTAAAATGAGGACTATATAATGAGGACAATGAAAATGAGGACTATATGATGAAAGTTCAATATCTTTGAAAGACCATAAGCGTAGACTGTAAGAATAACACATTTCTCCGTCCGTTCTTAACGCTTGGCGAGAAATTTAGCGGGATGTCGCTAACTTAGCGACTATTTTAAATGTTGCTAAAATGACGAAAATGTCGCCAAATTGATGAAAATGACGCCAAATGGGAAGTAATGTCTCCCAAATTCTGATTTCCGCCATATGACAGGCATACCCTCTAGTATATAAAAAATACTCTTTTCTCCGTTTGTAACACTTGATGATGCATTTGGCAAACTCAGCGAATAATTTAGCAAAGTATTTCTAACTTGGTGATAGGCAAAACCAGACAACCAGATTGACAAAAATATCGTCAAAATTGCAAAAATGACGTTAAATTAATGAAAATTACACGTAATTGATGATGCCATTATTAATGTATTTTAATATATAAACTATATAGCTTATTGAGGATGCTATCTATATGGATGACTGTTTATTTAGATTTGCTCGAAGTATAAGATAATTGAGTATTTTGAGATAGTTTTACATGTTGTCATCTGGAAAATCGCCAAATGTACAATTCAACGATAAAAAACCAGCGCCGTGAATCTTGTACATTATATTTGGACTGGAAAACTAGTAAATTCATTGCATTATATAAGGAAAGTCATGTATTGCCTACACCATATTATTTTACCAACTTGCTTGGCGGCATATAGGCTAAACTTATGCAATGTGTCTGATGAGATTTATGATTCAGATGAATCCATAAATATTTACATGGCACATAAATATGTACTTGGATTAAACTTCATACTTTCATTTCTTCTTTTTATTCAAACCCCATAAATTAAGAATTCCTAGAACCCCTCAAGTTCGCTTCACTTCCTAATTTAAAACAAAGCAAAATAACTCGTGCTAGGGTACCAATATCTCACTTAGGAGCTGTAACACTCTCATCCTTTTAAATGTTAGAGCTTGCTTTCACGTTTGAAAACTTGAGCAGGTCAAATTATAAAAATATCGAAATTACATGCATTGTATTTTTAACATTAAGAAAGCCTTCCAAAATATAATTATGTATCCTAGTAGGGCTTAAAATGGCTATAAATTACTTGTATACTTTTCATAGCTTGCACTTTAGCATTGCAAACATTAAAAACGGGAAATTATCAAGCTGTTTCAAATTAACGCGACGATTGCTTGAAAACTGTAAGAGCTTTGTAAAATAAAATATCATTCCTGATCGAATGCAATGATTTTATACCTCTCACAGTAAAAAAATCCGATGTGTGCAACACATGACTTTCCCTGCAGATTCATATTCACGCTCTCAGTTTCTTCAATAATTCATTATATTGGGTTTAATTGAACAAAATAACGCCCACAATTATTTAAAATGACACTGAATTGGCACTTTTAATTCAATTTCCGTTCTCAGTTGGTAACTGGACTGTTTTTCAACGGTGGCGTAGCGTAAATGAGAAAAAAGTAAAATACCCAGAGAACGGCTAGTACTTGTGTAATGGGGTTGATCTTATAATTTTCATTTTTGAAAATTATGTATAAGACAAGCATTTAATGGATATATTTGAGCATACATAGTATTTTATTTTAGATTTTGATGATTTTTGCGGGCCATTCCACAAAAACAGGCAGGTTACCTTTTCCGAATTGAACCAAAATCTAATCAGCACCAGGGTAACGCACAAGTGACTTATCTACCAAATTTGGTGAAATTTGATCTATTAGTTTTTTAGCTAGAGTGGATACGGACAATTTTTGCAGGTCATTTCGCAAAAAAAGGCTGGTTCTTTTATCCTGAATCGTACTAAAAGCTAATCAGCACCAGGGCCATACCCAAGTGTGGCCCTGGTGCCCAAGCACCAGAGCCATACCTACCAAATTTTATGAAATTCGTTCCATTAGTTTTTGAGTTAGAGTGGATACATTCATTGCATAGACACATTTAGGCAGACAGGCAGGCAGGCAGACACACAGACAGGCACACAGACGTCACGCTAAAAATAGTTTTTTCGTGTTCTAGAGATCTCGAAATATGTAGATCCGTCGTAAACTGGAATTGCGATTTTCAGCATGATTGCAATACTTTCCCTATACATTACCATGTATTGCAGGGAAAGTAACAAAGGAGAGAACTTTTAAATGACTATTGGAGAATTTTTAGACGTCAAAATACGAAATAATGTACGTTCGTGAATGGAACGAACTAGATCCACGAGGATGATATTAAGAAATGTATGGCATACTATTACATATGAATAGTGAAAATATTTCACAAAAGTTACTACCTTTTAACGTTATGTGATATTTTACTAAAGTTATTTGAAAAATGTGAAATACACTCATAGCCATAAAAATTTGAGTACCAAGAAGTAATTATGGGATCGTAACGAGACTTGGCATGAAGGTACGTGTTAGGCAGATATGCAAATGATTAGAAATACAGTGTGATTTCGCATTGCGTTTTACCACCAAAGGGTGATGATGATGACCCAGACCGTCCGACCTACCAGAAAGGTGTAAGGTAACTGTATGGACGGCCGGGAAGTGCCACCCAATTTAGACCGCAACCCAGTGGGGGAGGCATCCACAGGGACCGTACCCTCCTTCCCCTACCACCAACCTCTCGGAAGGACTTACGGACCCACATGTTTAACGTGATCGTACTCCGCATGAACACGGCGGCATATGTGGCAGCGTGCAAATCTAGCGCGCAAACCACGGGGATACCGCACCCGAGATGGCCAACAGCACGCGGCGTTCCGAGGTGGTCACCCACCAAGTTACTAACCGCGCCCGATGCTGCTTGACTTCGGTGATCTAACGAGAACCGGTGTTTTCAGCACGGTACGGCCGTTGGCCTACCACCAAAGGGTGTTGAACTTCGTTCTCCCTGGCGCAGAAAAAAGGTACCCAGAGGTTTTTTGCCGGTATTTAATCTCTTTCAGAGGGACGCTTTATCATTAGGGATGCCGTTACTCGGCCATCAAAGACAATATGATCAGCTCTCAGAGTTCGATAGGGGAAGAATCATCGGGATGATGGAAGCCGGGTGGACAGCTCGGCCAGTTGCCCGCCACCTAGGTCGTTCTCACTTTACTGTGAGGAGGTTTTGGGACCAGTAGACGAGATAGAGGTCGCATACACGGCGGCCAGGCTCAGGGTGCCCTCGGCAGACCAATAGCCGAGAAGAGCGTCACATCACCCGACACGTACGCACAGCACCAACTGCATCATTGTCCGCCATCCGGACACAGGCAGCACCTTCACTACGGGCTCCTGTGTCTGTCCGTGACATCGCGAAGCGCCTGGCTGAAGGACATTTGGTATCACGGCGCCCATTGCGTGTGCTGCCAATGACAAGCACCCACAGTCGCCTCCGTTTGGAGTTATGTCGCGCTCGATGGGATTGGACCGCAACCGAATGGAACCAAGTCGTCTTCAGCGACAAATCAAGATTCAATTTGGGCAGTGATGGCAAACGGGTAAGTGTATGATGACCTCGTGGTGAACGCCTCAATCCTGCCTTCGCTTTACAGCGGCACATCGCTCCCACAGTTTGTGTGATAGTATGGGGTGCAGTCGCATACGACACCCTGTCACCGCTAATATTGATGCACGGAACCATGACAGCCCAGCGGTACGTTCGTGGCACCTTTCAGCCACATGTGTTACCACTCATTTCAGGGTTCCCAGGAGGCATTTTTCAACAAGACAATGCTCGGCCACACATAGCAAGGGTGTCACAGAAATTCTTCCGCCACATTACCACCCATCTTTGGCCTGTCCGATCCCCAGATTTGTTACCGATCGAGCATGTCTGGGATTACTTGGAACGGCAAGTTGGACAGCCTACGAGTTTGGTCGAATTAGAGGCGCCCTTACAACAACTGTGGAATGAGGTGACGCAGAATACCATACTAGACCTGTATGCCTCAATGTCCGTCCGTATCGCATCATGTATTCACGCTAGAGGTGGCCCAACAGGGTATTAGAATCTCCATTCATTTGTAGTTTTTCCTGTAATAAATGATCATTTTGCTTTTATTTCGTAATCACTTATACCAACGTTGCACTCGCACATATAAAATTTCGTTCGATTCTGACTACTCTTTCTTGGTGCGCAATTTTTATGGCAATGAGTGCATAATGAGAACGGTTTATATTAGCTTTCTAAAGTTTTTGTCATTTGCTTTCTATTAAAAATTACATAAGAAATGGTTATTTACGTAACATCATTTAAGGTTATGCTTTTAAATAATGTTTTCAAAATTCCATTCCAAAATTTGTGGGGGGGGGGGTCTTCATTGAGGGTCATGGCATATATAAAAATGGCGGATTGTTATATCAAAATTGTCAAAGAATAATTTAATTGAATTTAATGTAATCATATTATTATATATGCCATTTCTATATGTTATCATTTCTATTGTTCTTTAAAATTCTGTTAATATCTAAATACAATTTTTCTATGAGGGTCTCACGGTTTTATATTGAGTCGTATATGACCAAAATTGTTGCTATAGCTAAAAATGAATTTTTACGTCTTAAGTCATTTTACTAAAACAGCATAACTTAATTTTTTTTTATAATATTTTGTTTTCTATTTATTAATAACATCATGGCTGAAGACTTCTCTACAAAATAGCGACGTGATAGCTAATTAGAGTTGTTTTAGACGAAATGACAAATATAAAATTAAGATCAGTGATCTAATCGGAACATTTATGGCTTAACTTTTACATTATGTAGACCAATGTTTTCAACCTGTAGCCCTAATTTGCCTCTTTGATGTTAAGGCATTGGATACAAATTTCTGTGGAAATACCTAAATTTCTCATTGATTCGAATAGATTTTTAAGCAATTTATGACTACTTCTATTTTTATTGAATAGCATCTTACACATATATCTCGAATTACCAAATTAGGGCTGCTTCTATCTTTCTGGTTTCCATACTGAGCATGTATTAACAATGACATTGAGTCCTATCCCATGCAACAATGGAACATAAATGTCTTCCAGATTTGTGTAGATAGATGTATCTTCGTGGTTCAGGACACTAAATACCGTTATATGCACATCTTTTAAGAACATTAGCTCTGTTTCCAACAAGAAATCGAAAAATATGGACAAATCATTAACGGGATGCCGAATGATTAGTTGTAGAACTGTTAACCTTGGGCAAAATTTAAGATAAGTTGTAAGACTTGGAGCTACGGTAGTGGCAGTGCCAAACCAAACTATTCTCAGTTCTTCCAAGAGTTCGCCAGTTTCACTCAATAAAAGTTCTTCAAGTACAGTAACTAGCTCTGATCTGCTGTGTATAAAGCTTTTAAAATCTAAAAGTCTCATTGGCATGGGGGGAGAAATAAAGTCTTGTAAGCTATATTTACCAGGATACTCGTCATGATATAACAGATCTATTCTCAATTGTGGACAACTGTTTCTAAAATATTTCCAAGCAGACGGTGGAATTCCTTTGTAGTGATTCTGTTTTGAGCCATTGCAAATCAGTTGAATTTTTTTTAGTGTTCCTCTGTTATTTGGCAACTGATAAAAATTCGCAAACTCATAACATGCTGCAATGATGCTTTCGAATATAGTTGTGTAGTCGAAAGCCACTTCCTCTAAATTCATGAACACGGAACAAAATAAAGGGCAGAATTTTACTCGATATTTCATGCTTTCTTTCTGTGTTTCATTCACGAATCCCTTCAGTTTCAAACTATTTAGCGTTAAAATTATTGATTGGTTTTTTTGGAAAATGGAATGCATAACGTGGACGGCTTCCAAAGTTTTGAAATATGAATTCTGGATTACCACTGATGTTAGTTTACTTTGAGACAAGAAGAGATCCTGCATGTAATACACTACGTGACGTCGCTTTTCTGTGCTGATATGTTTAAAATATATGCCCATGCCTAAGAAAGATAGAGATAACAGTTGTGACTGAAGAGCCACAGCTTGTAAAAATAATTTCAGTTGTCTTTGCTGGATATCAAGTAGATGTGGCTCCACTTTTTTGCACACTACTTCGACATGACGGAATTGGTTGGCAAAGTTTTGCGCCATTCGAACTTCTGGGTATACTTCAGCAGGATGAACAGTTTCTGGAAGATAAAACCTGAACCTTCTCCAAAGTCGGGGATTGCTATATTCTTGTTTCCAGTCACGGCAAACTAAGGACATCCGACTCTGGTCTTCTCGATTCAAGCACAAATATACCTGCTCCAGTACCAGCGAAGGCAACTTCGACCAATCAGAGCACACGTCTTCCAGATGTTCTTGATATGCCAGATTGCCGCCCCTGTGTACCGAATCAACCATCATTATGTCGCCGCAATCCACGTCATCCATGCTTGAGTTACCAAAGCACATGTTTGAAGTCATCATTTTACACAAATCAACGTATTACTGATAGAGAGGGATTTTACTTGGGAAGTGAGGTTAAAGTACTATGTAGTTCAAAATGTATCGAAATTATAAAAATCATTTTGCTGGAAGCAGCATAAATTTTAAGGTAAATCTGTTAGTTCATTTTGGATCTGTTTGCTGTTTAAATTTTTTCATAATATGGCCAAATGATACAAATTGGTTCAGTTTGTGTCAGAACGTGTGTGGTGCAATTTTATATACACGAACGAGCTTATATTCATAGAGACTTTACGCGGGCGCCATCAGTTAAAGTTTTTCCTTGAAGTGACATCACACACAGTCGGCTATCAGCATTACAACCTGAACTCTACTATCTTGCTATTTGCTATTGAATGAATCTATTGATATTTTAATTTTGTTTCGTATATCTTGTTTATATTTTGATTTCAATTTTCACAATAACAAATAAATTGACTGGTTGGGACATCATTGGCAGCACGAACGATGGCTTGTGGCGGATAATGTTGCCAGAATGCAAATAGTGTCTCCATGTGTATAAGCTCGTTGATATACACGTTGTTCTTAAAGGATTTGCAAACATTACACACTTGCACGAAATGACAATAGAATAAATATTATGTGTGTCTATTATTTTGAACGTATAACATCATGGTAGATTACTTTCAAAATTAGTTACAGTTTTCAGACGCATTTTTTTACTGTTGTTGCCGGGGCCTGAAGAGTCGGATATTTCAATAAGCAACTGTAAGAACCTGATATTCAATAAGGATACTATAAAATATCGTGTGTATTACCTAACGTATACTAGGCAACTAAAAGCAAGCGGTCAGAGATAGAACACAAAAGAAAATGAGGTATCCCCAAAATAGAAAAAATCTGGGCAGCACAAGACATTTCCTACAGACTCAAATGCATTTCATAATGCATCAAATTATTTTAGGATGCATTAAATTGAATTTAATTATAGAAAATAATATGCAAAGTTTTAGGATATTGCATTTAATTTTATGCATTTTTAATGCACTTTTCATTGCGCAACTTAATTCATTTTTAAGTGTCTTCAGCTATCAAAATTCCAAAAAACTAAAATATATCAAGAAAGGTTCATCCCAGTGTCACGGGGCCAGCCTTAAGCGCTTTGTTGCCAAAAATTACGCGAAGAACGAGTATATAAACATGTCTTTCAGCAATTTTAATCATTTATTTCAGATGTTAATGATCTTTGAAGACTGTTTCACAAAAATAGGGTAAATTACATTTCTTCGAATTATGCCAAAATCTAATCAGCATAACCCTCAAGGGACTTAACTGCTAAATTAAAAAAAAATCTTCAACATGTTTTAACTACAGTGAAAAACGTCCTCAGCTCTTCAAAATTAATTAACTTTAATATCTCTCTAGAATGTGAAATTTGGTCGTCGAATGTGAAATCGCTTACAGAAACATTGCACCTGCAGCAACAGGTGCAATGTTTCTGTCGGCGATTTCCATGGACGCCAATGCCTGCAAAGGGGGATCAAACTGTTTGGGATAGAGTATGTCAAATAACTGTCTTTTTGAGAGGTTCTTCGTTTGGGATGGACGCTGTCCCACCCGTAAGCAAATGTTAAATGTGCAAAATAGCGTTATATATTTAAACTTTTTTAGTCGATTTTTGCTCATTTCAACGTCCACTGTCCCCTTAAGAAAACGCCAAGATAGTTTGAATGACACAAAGGTGCTCGGTTCAGATAAGTTATCCTGCACTGCAATCATTTTTATGGCGAAATTTTAAACTGTCCATTTCGTAAAAATAAATTATTGGCACAATGCAAAGTAGAACTGAAACAATGAATATTCCTACGCATTTAAATTATTTTACCCTTCAGTTTATTTTTTATCTTCATTCATTCTATACTCTATCCTACAACTATGAAAAAATACTGGTTAATTATACTCATAATTAGATAAACTTTAATTTAAAAATAAGCAAAAATACATATATAATTAATACTACGCTTTCTGTTGTGCCAATTAACGAGAACAGCTACTTTACCAACACTAGCGACACATAGATATAATTTTCATAGCATTATGGCATTTTCAATTCATCCGTAGAAGTTTTATCTTCTTCTTTCTAACTCCATGGCTGCAATATTACACAAAAATAATCGTGGGGACATACCATGAAGGTGACCTCCAGTACGTTTTGAAAAATGTTAAACAGTAAAATCACATAATTATCCGAAAATTAAGTTTAAATAAAATAATTTGATGCTACTCAATTATTTAAATGAATATTTGATTTCTTATTTAAATAAAGTTTTGAAACCATTGCTAGAGACACAAATTTCCAATTAATTTCAGAATGACACAATTATATATAGAAATAAAGCTCGATAACAGATTATTTTCTAACTATCTTACAGCAATAGTTATCATAATACCTATTTTTGCGTTGTCATGTGTTACACATTTTTATTTCTTATTTATAAGTAAGATTACGGCTATACTCCGATCAGTATTGCTGGCGATAAACGGCCAATTTGAGCATTTTGAAAATGTTTTAAAATTTAATTAAAAAATTTAATTAAACAGTTAGAAAAATATCTCCGAGGTGCATTAGTTCAGATACAGAAGTTTCTATTCAAAAAACCTCTGACCTGGAAGTGCGATAGATATCATGCGGTATCGCGGACATATTAATATAGATATTTTTTAGCACATGCAAGCACTTTTCCTTATAGATGTTTGTTGCCAAATTAGATGTGGGCAAAATATAATTTACTGTACCACTTAGGAATTCACTATACGACATAGAAAATACAACGGCATGAAGCTTTGGCAGTATAATTATGCAAATTGAGAGACAAACGCAGATGCCCGATGAATGCAAATTATCTGAAATGTAAGTAGGTCACGTGATTAGAGCACTGGTTAGAAGGGATGGAGCCGGCAAATGAGCTAACAGTTGTTGCTGTCTGTCGCCTTCGAAAACCCGTATTCCGAGCTGTTTTTCCTTTCAGGTGATACATGTTGTTAAAGAGATGGTTGGCCGATGACACTAAAGTCCGTTTCAGCATGTGAACGATCGTGCGAAGGGATTTATTTTAGGCTTACGTAAGGCTGGGGGGTGGGTTGTTGTTGTTGTTGCTGAGACCCAGACCATCCGATCTACCAGAAAGGTTTAAGGTAACGCTGGGGGCTGGGTGGTCGTACCGGCGCATTGTCGCTGAAATACACATAGGTACGTCCACTGTGCAAAGAATTTGGAGAAGACGAATTGAAGAAGGACATGCGAATCGTCGCAGTGGTACAGGTCCATTCAGACGTACGCCAACACGCGTTGATCGAAGCATTCGAAGGAATGCGGTGGCGGCCCCACAAATTACGACTGTCGACATTATGCAGAAGTTGCAAGGTACACTGGATGTTCCAATATCAGCGAGAGCTGTTTCTCGACGATTAACCGAAAGCAGCTTGCACTCAAACTGTCCTTTACGAAGACTGCCATTGACGACAAGAGACCGATCTGAGAGATTGCAAAGATGTCGGGCCCGAATCTCTTGAATGACTGAATAGGACAGGGTAGTGTTCAGCGACGAGTCTCGGTTCTGTTTGTCGAATAGCAGTCACCGTGTAAGATTCTGGAGGCGACGTGGAAACAGATCCAATCCTGCTGCGACTGTTAAACGCCATACTGCTCGACAACGCGGCATCATGATTTGGCGTTCCATCGGCTTCGATAGCCGGTCACCTCTGTTTCGTATCAGAGGCACAATGGCGGCACGACGATATGTGGATGAGGTGCTGCAGCCGGGTGCACTGCCCTACCTTCAGCGGTTGCAAAATGTTGTTTTCCAGCAAGATAACGCGCGGCAACCTTCAGCACACAAGGCTTGCAAGGTATTCAGGTGCTTCCTTGGCCTTCACTGTCTCCAGATGTTTTACCTATCCATCATCAATGGGACGTTATTAGCAGTCGTTTGACTGCCATGTCCTTGCCTCAAACAGAGGATGACCTATGGAGGATGGTTATAAACATATCATCATCCATCTTTCAGGAAACTATCCGTACGCTCATTGGATCTGTTCCTCGAAGTGTTGCTGCTTGTGCGCCGCAAGAGGTGGTCTTACTGCCTACTGCTCTCACTGCCTATGCCATTACTGTATTTTATTATCGTTCTAGAATTAACATCACTTATTTATATATGCCATCTCTGTCTGTGTGTCTTTTACCATCCCACTCCTTTCGCTTTTTCATGGTGTTTCATTTTCTGTGTCGGGTAGTGCATTTGCATGTTGGCATAAGGAAAGCGCTTAATTTTAATATATACAATTCAAGGCCAAAAACATTGGTTCGTGGATCCTGTGCTTGGTTATTTGTCTGTGAACGAAGTAAAGGTACTGCATTATGTGAGAAAAGTCATATGAACTACTTGAATCAAATTTTTATATCTCTGAAAGTGAATTGCAAAATTACATAACTTTATCAGTCTCAGCAAATATGAAACAAAATGTACAAAACCACAATGACGAATACACGAGAAATTAAGATTTTCTGATCTCCCAACCTATTCGTAATAACAGTCCATGAAGAAGATAAAATCTTTCCTATTGTCAGCAAAGTAATAGAATGGAAGCTCAGAGTCTGTCTTTCTCGAATTGCTTTTGTCAAGCAACTTTTTATGAATTGTCCCATTTCTCTTGAGTGCATTATTCAAGAGAAAAGTCTAATTTATCTTTATGATAACGAATCCTATGAACAACTTATTTAAAGAAGCTTTTAACTATTCAATACACTACGCCATTGCTCACAAATGCAGAATTAGTTGGAGAGTGACTCAACTCCCCTTTCTCATACCCAAATCCAAGTTTTTATTTTTTCAAATTTTACCCGGAAAACTTTGTTTAAAATCAGTGTTGTGGGTTAAAATGATTACACGAGTGTTACCTTTTACTTTAAAGAGCTTGAAAAAATATTTCGATTGATACCATATTTGATGATGTACCGTGACGGGGGCGTAACACCCCCCCCCCTCCCCTCCCCGAGGGGCGCTAATGACGTCACGAACAAAGAAAATCATATCGTGGCTATCTTTCACAGCAACGATTGAAACTATTAAGTCTGGTGGTCATTAAGCCATAAATAAGCCTTTTTATGCATGATTATATCAAATTTTGTCCTATGCTGCCATGTTAAGAAAATACAAAATATCGAAGTTTCCGTTCAAATTTAAAAAATATTCTATTTAGTTCTAGATTTTTTATAACAAATCCGGATATAAAGTTTCGTGAAAATCCATTAATATTTAAGATAGACGTATATCGCTCCAAAAATATTCGAAACATGTGTTCAGGAGGTTTTAAAACATATATTGACATCAAAATTCCGAATTCGAAAAATTTCGTGAAAACAACACTTCCTGTATACTAAATTACATAGCATGAGAAAGTAAAAATTCACAGAGTGAATTGTTGCTTAAATAAAATTATGAAAATCAGGCAATCGATTTAGAAATATTCGTTTCAAGAATCGCATGTCTTCTTTTGATAACTTCCCTGTTAATGTCAATGATTAAAAAACTTAAGGCTGAGTTAATGATTATAAATTTTACGCTGTGGATGTTAATGATTTATAAACAGTTCGTATTAACACAGATAAGGTGAATGCATTCAATTCGTCGATGCCACTAAGCTGTTGCTAGCTTAAAAAAAAGTTTTGGTGGTTTTTGTAAAATATTTTAGAGGGAAAAACTTGGGTGCGAAATCTATAAAAGATACATGGTTTTTGTTTCATTTTGACAATGAGTGTAATGAAAGTGTATCTCAGCACGAATTTGCTTTAGAACGAACAAGGAAAGAGCTTATGACCATATGTCCAATAAAAATGCTAACTGAAGAAGTGAAACGTCATCTAGCGTGACAATGCAAAATTAGAAACAAGAAATAAGGTACAGTATTTTATACGTACAAATCAAATGACTGCTAAAGAATAAAATTAAAATAACATTGCTAAAAGCAGTATTAAATCAATATGAAGTTGGGTTGTACTGACCGGTTTCGAAGGCAAAAGCAGTCGTCGTCAATCTTTCTCTGATCGGTGAAGGTGACTCTTCTTGTGTGTCCTGACGAAAAATGTTGTTTTTGCTTTCGAAAATGGTCGATGCTATTAATTTTGCATTTTTACCCTGCTTTTAACGAGGTTATATTAATTTGTAGAATTTTACGCTTTTTTAGCTTCTATTTCACGATTTGCAACTCTTTATGTGTATAGTTTTATTTCGGACTTTAAAATTATATTTATGTTTGGTCTAGTCCCTTCTGATTGCATTCGTATAGCAGTAAAGTTGCATGCTTAAAAGATTCGTTAAGACACATCCGTTAAATTACCGTTAAGACATTCATCCGTTAAGACAGAGATTTAAGTTTTAACTCTTGAATACATTTAAAATGCATCCATCCGGGTTTTCTTCCTCTCATGTTCATTTTTAGCATCTCTTTTTTCAAACAATCATTTCATTTTGTTTTTCTGTATTAATCTCTATTTATTACAAAAGGGTTGTGTAACGACTATATAAATAATTTATATTTTACTTACATTCCACTAGATACATTATCAGCTTTATGCATTTAATACATAATTTCAGAATGATATTATGTATATCAGATTATCAGGTAATAAAATATATCAGCTATTTTTTATCAAAGAGTATTTCTGTGTTGTAATCTCTGTTTTTTAGTTTTTCATATAATTTTGAGTCTCTATGTATTTTAGAAAATACTTAGTAATTATTTTCAACTTATTTTTTTAAAAGCATGGTGCAATCAATATGTGATCCAAACTCATGCAAAGTTTTCATTATCGAAATAAAAAAATGAAATTCAACATCACAGTTCTCATTTCTGCGAATTCAACTTATTTGATGTAAATCACTGTTGACCAGAGTTTTTATTATACATTTAAATATTGCAAAAAATTATAAATTTATGCACTGAGTAACTAAATTTTCATGGCCATCAGGTTGGGACACTTTTTATCCGTTAAAAGGAATTCTGTTAGGCATGGATCTACGAACTTGGGAGTTTGTTTCGTGGGGAATATTCACCCAAATGCGGTGAATTGCATTTTCTAACTTGCTAATGCTCGCATCTTTGCAAGCTCCCACAATCATTCCCGTTCAAAGTCCGTTAGATCGCTTGAATTACACATTGATTCACAAATTTCTATTGCATTAGTCTCTGCACAACTTCACCTTTCCATTTTTATACTGATTCAGTCGTTCAACATCAGCATTCGCTGCGGCATAGCTAATTTGCATAAACTACTTTGGTGGCCAAAATGATTTCGCAAATTGTAAATTACTTTGTTAAATTTATTCCACTTAGTTTAGTTTTCTTTAGTATGGTGGTTTGTATACACACGACAAGGCATCAAATATGCAATTTATCAGTTAAATTAGCAATTCTTATACAATTATACATATACAATATATTCTTATATACATATATTCTTATACAATATGCACCACCACACAGGTTTTAAATTCGATAGGGAATAAGTTTTATTATATTATTAATGTACAAAGTATAATTACAAATTTGAAAATATATATATTATAAAATATTAGTGGTGAGAAAAGCTTACGGAAATATTAATCTATTCAAATGTTTGATGTTTCGTGTTACATCCACTTTTTGAAATTATTCACCATTATTTTGTCACGGGAGAGTCGATAATATCCGGGCATTTTTCATTTTGTATGTAAATTGAGAATGCCAGGAACACTTGCGACATTCACAAAAGATACCTGACACTAAGTTATCCTTCTTCTTATTTTTCAAGAATTTAATAATGCCATAATATTCTATCGATCGGAATTCTTCGCAAACTCTTTCCATATCTAGCGCTTTAAGGTATGCGAACACCCAAATATATTTTTATTTTTCCTACATACGTAGTATATCGTAGTATAGGGAAAATATTGTTACTGGTTTAAAATTCGAATTTGAGTTTCAATTTACGAGCACGGCATCCCTGAACTCGAATCGAACGGTTTTGAGGTGATTTCTGAGTGTATGCGTGTCAACTAATTGAGCGTTACAAATTTGAATTGGTACGATTATTAGAATCAATAAATACTGGAACCCATTGATTTCAAAAACAATCGAACGTTTGGAAAAACCTCCATATTTTTGAAAGAAATTTTGAAAAAATCCTTAAAAAATAAGAAATAATTACGTAAGAAATATTACCTAAATAATCATTTCATAGGCAATTTTTCATTTGAAAACGAATGACACGGACGCTAACATGAATCGTTCTTGAGATATCGCATGTTTTAAAATAAATTTTATGAAAAAATTACATAGATTTAAGAAAAGTATTAACTATCGTGACGTATTTTCACTTTACGTATGCAATATTATACGAACTTATTAACACTGCTTTCGTGGTCCTTAATTTGCTCCATTTAAGTGAGAAAATGCGTTGGCTAATAGTTTTATATTTGGACACCCAATAATTGTCAATAGTCATTTATTTATATATAAGGAGAAACCTTCTCTCCGTCTGTCTGTAACGCTGAGTGAACATTTTGGCGAACTTGCCGACTAATCTGACGAACTATCACTAAGTTGGCGACATTTTAACAGTGCAAAATTGATGAAAATATTGCCGAAATTGCAAAGATGACAAGATGCCGTCATTAATGTGATTTAATTATTAAAATATTTTAATATATGGAGTATACTGCTTTTTGGGTGATGCTATCAATCACAATCACCTCTCTAAACGCGCAGTGTCAGTATGTCAGAGCACCGAATGCAACCCCGAGGGCTTTAAAAAACTCATGTATAATAATTTGACAATGCTGAATCCAAAACTGAAATCCATTTTTCAAATTAATCCTTGAATTTGGGGATACAGCCTGTCAAAATGTGGCCTGTTTTACTATTTTTGTATTTATAATCTCAGGCCGAAGGTGTTGCCACAACATAATGCAATTGCTGTATAAGAAAACTGTATTCAACTCATGGAGTTAGAGTTGAGACCAAAAGCCTCCATGATTCAACTGAATAAGAAAATTAATATTGACAGGTCAACCCAATTTAAACATCCAAGATACAAATACTTAAACCATGGAGGTAAAAGTAAGGAGTTAAAACTTCATGTTAAGAAAACGCCAATATCGTTTGAGACAATAATTCAGGTGGCGCTGGGATAAGTAATTCTGCATTGTATGTACTTTTATGGCAAAAGATTTGAAATATTTATTTATATTGTGAATTTTGTAAAAATAAATTATTAGCGCAATCCGAAGCAGAACTGAAACAATAAAGAACATTACTATGCATTCAAAATTATTTTACCTTTCAATTTATTTTTATCTCAACATTTTCTGTACTATATCCTACAACTATGAAAAAATACTGGTTAATTATACTCATAATTAGGAAACATTTAATTAAAAAATAACCAAAAATACATATTCTTAATACTACGCCTTTCTATTGCGTCAACTAACAATAGCAGCTATTTTACCAACACTAGCGCCGCCAAGATATAATTCTCTAAGCAATATGGCATTTTCATTCGTTTCATCCGTAGCAGTTTTACCTCTTTTCTAACTCCATGATTTAAACCTTGGAGTTAGAGAGACTTGCTTCCTCTGCTTTATCTTTAAATTCGCGTTTTGAACTAGGCATTTAATGCTAACTTTGTTTATAGATAGATTGGTTGGAGCTGAATTGTATAACCCATAAAGATAGATAGAGTTATCACCATGCAGTTAGAAAGAAGGAGATAAACCTCCTATGGATGAAAGTTTGAAAATGCCATAATGCTTAGAGAATTATATCTAGGTGTCGATAGTGTTAGTAAAGCAGCCGCTATTATTAGTTGACACAAATGACAGGTGTAGCATTTGGTATATATATTGACCGGTGTAGCATTTGGTATATATATTGACAGGTGTAGCATTTGGTACAAAATTGACAGTTTAAATAAATATTTTAGGCCTTTCGTTATTGAAATGATTATAATTAATGCATGACTACGTATATTATCTCAGCGCCAACTGAATTGTCTCAAACGATATTGGTGTTTGCTTAATCTGGAGTTTTAACTGCTTACTTTTACCTCTATGGTTAACCCCTTTTCTTCCACGGTGACCAGAAATTGAAACATTGAGATAAAATGGCTGAAGTATTAAAATTGACAAATTGGTTTGTTAGAGGGTCTAGGGAAACGTCAATTCATTGCGCTATATTAGGGGTTGGAATAGTATGTATGTTTTAATAAGAAATGGTATAAGAATTGAATAGGAGGGGTAATTGTGTTTGTGGATATTAGGAGCGGCTTGTAGAGTCGGCAAGAGTGATGTGTGCCTGTTCCTGTTTCCCATGCTTTACCGTGCTGTACTTGAACGGGCGAAGCACACGGGTCGTTGAAGACCCAGACTGTCCAACTCATCCGGAGGACTTAAGCAACTATTTGGAAGGCCGGGAAAAGCACACGGGAAGTGTAAATTTTGCTGGTATTGATGAATGCCAAGTAATATTTGTTCGAAGAATAAGTTAATTGGTTACTTCTAAATATTTTAAATAGTTTTTTTTCTATGTTGTCATCTAGAAAAGTGCCAAATGCACAATTCAACGTGATAACATTTTGCCGTGGATCTTTTACATAATTAAGTCGCTATAAAAGGAGCTTATATTCTTTCCAAGATATTGAATTTTCTTCAAATAGTCGTCATTTTCATTGATTTAATGTCATTTTTATCTATTTGGCGAGATTTTCGTTAATTTGGCAACACTTAAAAATGTCGTCAAGTTGGCGACATTTCGCTAAATTCGTCGCCAAAATCTCACCAAGCGTTATGGACAGAGAAATAAGTTATTCTTACAGCAGATAAATGACTATTGGCGTTCAAATACAAAAGTATTACTCAAAGTATATTTTCTCGTGAGTGGAACGAGTTAGATCCACGAGAATGGTGCCACCAAATTTATCGGATGATATTACATATGAAAAGTGAACATGTTTTTTAACAGTTAATTTTTTTTTTCATTTATGGGATTTTTTGATTTTAGGGGGATTCTGAACATTCGATTGTGTTTTAAAACAATAGGCTTCCAGTACTCACGGATTGTGATTTTTGTACCAAATGTCATTCGAATCGCTCCATTCGTTCGTGAGATATCGTCTCCACAGACTCACTGACACACACAGACGCAGGCATACTTTCACACACACACAGACATACTTTCACACACACACACACACACACACACACACTTTCACACACACACACACACACACTTTCACACACACACACTCACACACAGACATCACCTCAAATATGTTCGATTCGTGATCAGGGATGCTTGAAACGTGCTTTCACGTCGAAAACTCGAATTCGAATTTTCGACCCCGTCACAATACTTTCCTTATACATTATGTATATAAGAAAATTAATAAACGGGAAATAAGCATATTTATCCGTGTGGATTAGTGAGGGGTTCATAATTAAAAGTATAATGTTTCAGATGCGTTTGTTCAATATCAATGACTAAACAAGTGAAAATAAAATCGTTTTTATTCTAGTGCCTATAATAATCCCTATTTTTACTTTCCTTATATATATAATGTATAAGGAAAGTATTGTGAAGGGGTCGAAAATTCGAATTCGAGTTTTCGACGGGAGAGCACGTTTCAAGTATCCCTGATGACGAATCAAACAGTTTTGAGGTGAGTGTATGTGTGTGTGTGTGTGTGCCAGTGAGTATATGGAGACGATATCTCACGAACGAATGGAGCGATTCAAATGAAATTTGGTACAAAAATCACAATCCATGAATACTGGAAGTCTATTGTTTTTAAACGCAATCGAATGTTCAGAACCCCCCTAAATTTTCGAGTGAAATTTTGAAAAAATCATCAAAAAGTCAAAAGCTTTAATAAAGTTACGCAAATAGACATTTCTTATGTAAATTTTTCTTGAAATATGAAATATAAAATCTGGTACACTTATAGAAAAAACTTTGAGAAATACGCTGAAATAAACCGTTTTTCGATATATATTGTAGTTTAAGAAATATGTAATGTCAAAGTCAAAGACAAAATATTTGAGCTGCGAGTTCGCGTCCTGGATAGCAAGACAACGAATTTTTGCAGGCAGGTATTTACATGGGTGCATTTTTGCAGGACGGAGCCCTTTTTATTTATTTTGATGCAGTTTTCGAGATATTTTACTTTTTATGCACTTCTCAAATGAAATTTTTCTTCGTATCGGCACGTATAGTTATTTCTCTGTCTTGTACCGCAAAAACTATGGCATACAAAAGTATGAAATTTAATACATTTATAGAGAAATTATAGGGTAATACGATGAAATAAACCGTTTACCGTTACGTTACGTTAATTCTTTGCTGGAATTATTGAAAACGTCTGACAGAATGTACAACTTTTTTGTTATCACGTTTTGTAATTTTTCTAAAGGAAAAGAAATATAATTTCTTAGGCATGAATAATCTAAAGTGCCAATATTAATTTGCGTTTTTAAAAAGAGATGCCGGTGTGTATTGTATGTTAGTGTAAGTGTATGTATGTATGTTAGTGTGGGTGTGTGCATGTATGTATGTTAAAGTGTATGAGTGTATGTATGTGTGTTAAAGTGTATGAGTGTGTGTGTATGTATGTTAGCATGTATGAGTGTGTGTATGTATGTTAAAGTATATGAGTGTGTCTATGCATGTTAAAGTATACGAGTGTGTGTATGTATATATATATTAAAGTGTATGAATGTGTGTATGTATGTGTGTTAATGTGTAGGTGTGTGTGTACAAGTATGTGCGTGTGTGTACGAGTATGTGTGTATGTCTGTACGAGTGCGTGAGTGCGTGTATGTGTATGTGTGTGTAGGGGGTGCACATGTGTGCCTGGGAGTCTGTGGATGCAAACGAACGAAGTTTTTTAAATAATTTAATACGATTAGTACAGTAAATCAATGAATACTGAAACCTTTTGATTTTAGACGCTGTAAAATACACGGAAGGTCCCCTAATTTAAAATGAATTATTAAAAACTACAAAAAATCAGGACTTTCAATAATGATAAATAAATAAATATATCCGATATTACTTTTCATTATAAAACGAATAATGCCAATTTAGAACTTTATCGTGAACCGTTCTTGGGATATTGATACATTTTTCAAAAAAATGTATAAAAAACATGACATGAAATTGAAAAGTAATAATTATTATCTAAAATGATCATTTTCTATATGCATTGTGCAATAAATCCATTAACATCATTTTCGTGGATCTAGTTCATTCCATTCACTGGAGAAGATAATTTTTGTAATAATTTTATACTTTAACGCTAAATAATTTGGCTACAGTCATTTATTTTCATTTATTAACGGAATTGCGTTAGTTAATACTGGAAATGTATGTATTTTAAACGCAATCGAATGTTTGGAAGATCCCCAAATATTCGAAATAAATTTTGAAAAAATCATCAAATTCAGAACCTTCAATAATATTAATAAACAATAATTTGGTATGTAATTTTTCATTAGAAAACGACTGGTACAAATTTTAGAACGTTGGCAGGAATAGCTCTTGAGATATTGCATCTTTTCAATTAAATGTATAAAAAATCACATAAAATAAAAAAAGTATTAAATATTGTGAAACATGTTCACTTTTCATATGTAATATTATGCGATAAATTTATTAACACCATTCTCGTGGATCTAGGTTGTTCTATTCACGAAAGAATATACTTCGTGTAACGGTTTTGTGATTTGACGTCTAACAATTCGCAAAAAGTCATTTATATATAAGAAATGTACTTCTCTTCGTTTATCTGTAACACTTGGTAATGAATGTGGCGAACTTGGTGACTTATTTAGCGAAATATCGCCTAATCGGCGATATTTCGCTTCAGATTGAAGGACATATCGTTAAAATCGCTAAAATAACGCTGTCAACAAAAAGGGCGTCAAATATTGATGAATTAATTGTTAAAATATTTTAATATATAGACTATATTGCTTATTGCGGATGCTATCAATATTGATAATTGTAAATTGATAATTGCATGAAATGTAAGTTAATTGGTATTTCTAAATAGTTTTACATGTTGTCATCTGGAAAAGCGCTAAATGTATAACATTAAAAACTTTGTGGATTCTACGTACCATTTTTTCACTTTAAAAGAAGTAAATGTATTGCATTATTTAGGGTTCTGAATATTCGACTGCGTTTAAAAACAATAGGGTTCCAGTACTCACAGATTGTTATTTTTGAACCAAATTTCGTTTGAATCTCTCCATTCGTTCGTGAGATATTACCTCCACACACACACACACACACACACCACGCACACACACACACACGAACTTTCACACATATACACATACACACATACACATACACATACATACATACACATACACACATACTTTTACTCACACACACACACACACGCACACACACAGACATCACCACAAAACGTTCGATTCGTGTTCAAGGATTCTTGAAACGTGCTCTCACGTCAAAAACTCGAATTCGAATTTTTGACCCCGTCACATTATATTATGTATATGTGAAAGTAATAACCATTATTTAGAAAATATCGATAAGATTTAAATGTGAATTGACGAAACATGTGTCAATAGGATATATGACCACGACAACATTTATTCACTCTCAAGTTTTAACATTTGGAATTTTGTTTTGTATTTGGCGCATTGAAGTAGTATTTATGTTCAATGAATATGAAAGAGAGTGCTAAATTTTCACGCAAATTCATTAAATTACTTTTTCATTTAAAATCACTTTTTCCGCAGTTAATAAAATGACTGTTAAAAAATTTGGGATTATAAATAACTCTTTAGTGTCGTTTTTATATTGACACTTAAAATTCGAATTTAAAGTTTAAATTTCATTTTATTTTATTTATTTCCCCGTAGGGCATTAATAATTTTGTCAACTGCAGCCATATAATCAGCTTATAACTTTAATCATTAGATTGTGGTAAAGTAAAATTCACATAAATACAATACTAACACTTACCAATAGTGTCCCCCAGTTGACTCAGTAATCGTATAATTGGTATCTAAAACGATCAAGTACATTGCGAGGTTAAGAAATCAGTCGATTTTGTGGTCACTAACACTTTTATTTACACACATAAATTATGAAGCACACTCATAATACACAACATTATATACTTAAAACATACCTAACTTGAGCTCGGGGTGTACTGAGTTATTACGGGAATTGTTAATTTATATTATCATTAATTTAAATCTCAAGTTGATACAGTAAGGGAATTTTCCAAGCTCAAACTTATATTACTGATTAAATTATAGTTAGCTTAATATATATAGACATTAACATTTCAATTAGATTTCAAAACACAATACCTGCAACACAGATAAAATGGCTTGTTAATCCCCAAAAGAAATCTTTCAAATGTTCATGTGGCTTGGAGCCTGGGATAGGCTCGGCAAAACAGTTCACGTGGACACACGGTTCATGATATATCACTGAGATCGGGATTCCATCAAATACTGGTGATCACTGGTCCCTCACTAGGCGCTCCACCGTCCAAGTGCCAGTTGGCCAAGCGATTCTTGGAGGTCCGGGGAACTTCTTGAAGGCCGCTGCCGGTCGGGTCATATCCCGATAAACGTTACGGTCGCATGCATCACAACATATGGAACATGCATCACGACATATGTTGACTCACTCAGATTAAGCGGTTATGTACTGCGTAGGTGCCCTGGACTAGTGTCTCGCAAACACTCCGTACATAGTCGCCCGTGAGGTGACATAGCCACTGAGCTGTCAAATGCCGTTTACCTTGAAGTCCACATAGTTGTTATGGCTTAGCTGTAGTTTACAGGGTCCAAAGGGTGTCCCTTACTACGCCGTCTATTTCCAGAGCTGTGTGATCCTGCTTGGCGAAAGGGGCGAAGTCCTCGCTGCTCCAATGACCGCCACTACCCGATGAGATTTGCAAATATCCGTCTCGTTCCGCTCTAGATCGATTAGTCTTGGTGGCCATAAAACTTCATTGCTTAATAGCGGCGCCTGGATACGAGCTGCACTTGAGTAGATGTGCTGCCATCAGGGTACTAAATACGCCGGATCCTTTCTATAGGGCGTACGGCTATCGCTAAAGTGTAGCAGCGGATACCGGTTCCCAAATATGCGTCGAAATGCATTTTGCAACGGGCTTCGATCAAGTGCTTATACACTTTAGAGACCTTCTCTGCAGAGATCAAAATGGAGTCTGATTTAACTTTTTAAAATCGGGTCCCTTCACATTCTGAGGAGAGAGGAACAAAGTTTCCTTGTCCGCTCATTCGTTACATCACTTGTGCTCGAGAAATGGATGGGACCAAAATCTGACCAAATTATTGGATTGCGGAGTGACGCTTATTTTATATGCTTTCCGGTAAAATTCAATGACCTGCGGATTCCCAGCAGGCGGGAGGTCCCGTCCAAGCCCTGGAATGACTTAACGCTTGATAGGGGCCATAAATTTTAAGAGATTTGCCGTTTCAATTTCAGACATTTACGACATCTCTTATAAGAAAATATTCAACTTCTGTCTTGAACTATTCAAACCCTGGCGCCGAACTGTCTCATCGTATCTGTGAGAAGGAACTCATCGTGCTAGCAATTAAATTTACAGTCCGCGTTACCTACGTTGAATAATTACTCCTACCCCCTCTTTCCTAAGGAGAGCCCGATGAGCATGAATAGTATTTGCACTATGTGTAAATATTATGTTACGCTTCATAACATAGATAACATTATCTATTGCCCCAGAGAGTAGGATATTGTAAAAATTTTGTACACTATTCTTATGTGCCGATAATATTTTAAAACAATATTAAATATATAAAATGATTAATCGTAATCAGTATCTTTAATTATCTCTAAACGAGAATCCAGAAAGCTGCGCCTAAAAAGGCAGAAAGTGGAGCAATAAGCAGAATAAATTACGAATATCTTCTTTAGTTTAATAATCCCTAGATATCAGGAAACTTGTCGCGCAGCATAAAAGACCATTATGTAGACTTTCATACAGATTTTCCAATGTGAATTTGAAACAATTGATCGATAATTCCCTATTTCGTAAATACCTTAAAATAATTTATTTTCTTCATATAATATATGCTTGCACATCAGCAGAGCAGTCCATTTTCTGTTCCCGACATTCGGATCGCATCTGGACTGTGAAATACTTTTAAACCCCTGAACTCAGAACGACTTTAAATAAAACATTTCAAACTAATTTAATTCATTGAATTTTCTACGATTTCTGAATAAAGTTATAACATGCCTAAATAACGTTATAATAGTCTGACCTTTAACAGGAGCTTGTTGGCCTATTTTTATTGTAATTTCTATTTCTAAAATATTCATAATATTTATTCAAACTTTTGCATTCACTTTCGATTCTAAACTATATTTAAAACATGCATCAAATATTCGCTAGAAGCCGTCCCCGCAGCTAGCGGATTATTTTTAGTTATGATATTTTAGCGGGGACTTTTTAAAATGGACTTTTAAGCAGCCAACGTTATTAACATATTGTTACTAACGTTCAAAATGCTCTCTATAACTGGAGTCTCTTTCAAAAACCAGAAGGAGAAAACACCCGTCCACGTAACTTTTCCCTATAACATAAATTTAGGGTTACCATGTGCTGATGTCTTGAAGGGAGATTGCGAGATTTGGCAGTTTATCGCTAATTTGGCAACATTTGGCGACTTTCCGAAGGTTTGAGAAACACTTCGAAATAACGAATATTCTACAAGATACGAGAGATTTCCAGAAGTTTAGATAGATAATCTATAAAAGGGGTCATCACTCAGTTGGAGAACAAGCAGTTCAGGTGATACAAGCTATATTGAACTAAATACGATACGTCAATGTTTTGAAGATAGCGTCGTTTGTTTTGTGAAAATAGTGCAGCATTTAAGTGCTGTTTTAGTGTATATTGTTCCTGTTTACGTTGTGCTTGTAAATAAACGGGTTAGTTATTCAGAAATTTTGTCTCATTCTTGTACTCTGAGCGTACACCTACGATTCCAGAGGACACGTTGTAACAACATTTACCCTCTGAAAGGGGGGAGGACGGACAAGAAATCTGCGTATGATAAATAAGTAACTAATTCCGCAATAAGGAAGATCGTATTCTTAATAGGGATATAATTTACCAAAGACAAATATTGGAATACTGACCGATTTCCCTTAGCCATCCCTTTGTCGTACATCTTTAAGAATAATTTTCATTTTATCCTAACGGACCTGAGAAATACGATTCTTATACCTCTGGGCATACAAGGTCAATGCATGTTAACTTAATTTTGCTAAAAATTGATCAACTAATCGTACTTGCAGATTTCCAGCCATAGCTTAGAATGGGGGAATAGACAGGGAAGCGTATTGGCGGCAATACCCTAAAATGGCAGAATAGTTATATGATTTCATCAAGGAGATCGTATAACGAAATATTTACATCGATGAACTGTCATTAAAATTTTGTGCCAAAAAGGGCCCAACATTTTTGTGTTTCCTCTTATCTGTCATCTGAACGTGAATTTCAACTTTAATTATAATTTAAAATATTAGTTTGGCTTGAAGTAGAGTTTTAGAAAACAGCGTGCGTGTATGGGGGTTCACTAGAGCTGCTTAACAGGATGGCTCTGACGAAACACATATTGGAAAAGTGTTCTCAAATTATGATAGTGTCGCAGCGGGATTTCCGCTCGACACGGCAGACCAGAGAAAACATAATTTTCTCGAATTTTCACAACCCAGGTTCAAAAACACCTCCCGTCGGTGAGTAAAACTCACTGATGACCTGTTACCTATCAAAATCCCAAAACAAAGCAATTAAAACCCTTACCTTGTAAGGACGCTATCTTCCGCTGTAAACACATTTATATACACTTTCAAGAAAAACAGAATGCACTGAATAAACACACTAAAGTTTAGTCTAAATTCTCTCCTTTATTTAAATGTCAAAATTAAAATGGAGTTTCAGATTAACAAAAAGGTAGCTGAATCTATATCAGCCACAAAGTCCTCTGGACACTGATTCATTTAATTATCTAATTTCAAGTGGCTCTTATATTTATATCAAATCTGATCCGGAGTCCTTTTGTCTGATGTATATATTTATCATTTTAAATGCATTTATTCCTTGTTCAGTAATTGTAGCCATTTTCATTTAAAATATTATTTCTTGCACTCAAGGAATCCACGACCGTTATTTCGAGGTCATATATTTTTCGCCTGCAAATACGGAAGTTTATGTTCTCTCTGCATGTCTGGTATGACGCAATATTGTGCAGAGTTTCATTTGAATACATCTACCCTGCAGAAATGTCAACGGCTGGAGCACGAAACTGGGAATACTTTTGAAAGAATGAAGATTTTTGATTGGTGGAGAGTTGGATTTGGGCTTCTTGGAGGTCCGATTGGATGCGGGCCCA
This sequence comes from Amaurobius ferox, assembly GCA_951213105.1. Taxonomy (NCBI): domain Eukaryota; kingdom Metazoa; phylum Arthropoda; class Arachnida; order Araneae; family Amaurobiidae; genus Amaurobius; species Amaurobius ferox. The sequence goes on along the minus strand of OX578144.1, from coordinate 118,803,668 downwards.
GAATCGGCCCTTTGCGTATAAAAAGCGAGTGTGGGAATTTTCGGCGCGCACATTTCGGCGTGTACATTATCATTCTGGAGCAGTTTGGATTTCGGCCAAAACACTCCACCACTCATCAACTGCTGAGATTGGTAGAGTACATATCTTCTGGACTAAATACCAAGACACCCACAGCTGCAATTTTCCTGGATATACAAAAAGCCTTTGATAAAGTGTGGCTCTGGTTTAGCATACAAATTGATCACCCTAAAAGTCCCTGACGCACTAGTCAAACTTTTAATTCCATACTTAAATTCAAATCAGAGTTAAAGATAGCTTATCTACACCCAAGCTCAAAAAAAGTAGTGTACCGCAAGGATCCATCCTGGGCCCGGCACTTTTTAACATATACCTGAATGAGATCCCCAGGACTCCAAACACCGTGCTGGCACTCTATGCAGACGACAGTGCGATACTTGCAAAACACACTTATCTCACAGTAATGCACAGACAGCTACAACAACACTTAGACATACTCCAAACATGGCTGGAAAAATGGCGAATAAAATTAAACCCCAATAAATGTCATTGGATTTACTTCTCTAGGAAGCATAAACACCCGCCGCCTCTGTATATAAACAACCAAGCACTGGGCGCAAAAATATCAACTAAATACCTGGGTGTAATGATAGACTCCCACCAAACTTGGAAATTGCAGATAACAAACATAATCAAAAAAGCGTATAATGCCACAGGAGCTTTATACCCAATGATAGGAAACGGAAATCTTAATTATCAAAACAAACTTCTAATATACAAATCGGTCATCCGCCCGGGAATGCTGTATGCAGCACCCGTATGGGGATATGCCTGTAAAACTACCATAGACTTCTTAGAAACAAGACAAAATAAAATTCTAAGGTGTATCAGGAAAGCCCCTAGATATTTAAGGAACTCGGTGATTAGAAAAGACTTTAGAATAAAAACCGTGAGAGCCCAAATTAAAAAGCTAGCGCTAAAATTCTATGACAACCTGCCTTCAGTTCCAAATGAACTTCTATTCAGTCTACCTGACTATGATCATCGCAAGGCCAAATCTCGTAAGAGACCCCGTGCAGTACTTAACCTTGAATAACCGGATTTAGGTAAACCCCTTGACTAGCAACTGAAATTAATTAAATATCGCGATCAATATTTTTCAAATTTAAAAAATATTCTTAATCCTTAAACTGCCAAATTGCTAGGTAACCCTCAAATCTGCATCAACCCCCCCAAACTGACTAATTTCAAATGTGCAATAAACTGCCACACTAGGAGCCAAGACAAAGATAAAATAGTAAATCAAAAAAAATTCGAGCCTCCATATCATGGGTCAATGAAATAATGTCACAGCATGAAGATACGAACCATATATTGAGATTGGAGATTAAAGGCGCTCCGCGCCTGGTGCTCTGTCCTGTACGAAACTACGAACAGTTTCGGCGCGCATTCTCTCTCAACTGACATCCTGACGAACTCACTCTGAGCTCGGGGTTGAGTCGAACCACCGTAGCTCGTGGGTTGAGAGTGTGGCCACGACTGGAGCTTGCCGACTGCCGGATCCTGAAAGCGTCTTCGACTGCCGGACTGCTGTGTGAAGGACGAGCGTCTGAGATCCTTTGAGTACTTCTGTTCCTGAGATCATGATGGTTCGAGTCCTTGAACTGAATAAAGCATTGAATGATACTTGGCCCATGGCGGGCCAATGCTGGAACCTTGCCAGAATTTGTGCTTACCGCCATTTCCTTTCCGGAACGGGGAATGAATTCTCCCCGTGGGTATTTGAGGTAGAGGCTGCGTTTCGTCTCTTCAGTGACCTCTCCTGAACGGAGGTAAGAATTTGATCGGTTTTTTGCTGCTATTCGGGCGTAATTGACTGGAACCGAGTTGTCGGACTTAGAAACTTCTTCGACGCGCCCCAGACTTCAATCTTCATTACTGCATTAATTCTAAAGTAACCTTTAATTAACTTATAATTTAATTATCAATCGGGGATTTCTTGAGTGCTGTTTCTCCCTTGTTTGACCATACCAGTAATTTGATCAAAAATAGAGAATCTATGATATTATGTTATTATAAATTATAGTCAATAAGAATATTTGGTCAACTATTGTATAAAATATAGAAGTTTAAAGAATAATGTAGATTTTACAATTTACACACAAGTGACGCGAGATTAAGAAATCTCGTCACGACAATAGTAAGCTGTAAGTCTAACGGGAATATCAATATTTATTACTTTCTTTATATACATAGTATAATGTATAAGGAAAGTATTGTGACGGGGTCGAAAATTCGAATTCGAGTTTTCGACGCTAGAGCGAGTTTCAAGCATCCCTGATCACGAATCGAACGTTTTTGAAGTGGTATGTGTGTGTGTCAGTGAGTCTGTGGAGACGATATATCCTAAACAAATGAAACGATTTGATCGAAAATATAAAAATTACAATCTATGAAAACTGGAAGTCAATTGTTTTTAAATGCAATCGAATGTTCAGAATTCCCCTAAATGTTCGAGTGAAATATTAACAAAATCATCAAAAAATCAAAACCTTTAGTTGAGTTACGAAAATAGTCATTTCTTACGTAATTTTTCATTAGAAAACGATTGACATAAACTTCGGAACGCCAGCATGAACCGTGCTCGAGATATTGCACATTTTTCAAATAAATGTATCAAAAAATAACATAAAATGAAAAAAAAAATTAACTATTGTGAAATATGTTCACTCTTCATATGTAATATTAGGCGATGAATTTGGCGATATAATTCTCGTGGATCTAGCTCGTTCCATTTACGCGAAAATATACTTTGGGTAATATTTTGTATTTAAACGCCAACAGTCATTTATCTGCTATAAGAATAACTTATGTCTCAGTTCATACACTTGGCGAGATTTTAGCGACGAATTTGGCGGAATGTCGCTAACTTAGTGACTTTTTTAAATGTTGCCAAATTGATAAAAATGACGCTAAATCAACGAAAATGACGACTAATTGATGAAAGTTCAATATCTTGGAAAGAACATAAGAGTAGACTATAAGACTAACCAATTTCTTCGTCCGTGCGTCCGTAACGCCTGGTGAGAAATTTAACGGGACGTCGCCAACTTGGCGACTATTTTAAATCTTGCCAAAGTGACAAGAAATAGGCAAATTGATAAAAATAACGCCGTATGAGTATTAGTGTTTAGCAAATTCTGATTTCCGTCATATGATGTGTATATCTTCTAGTATATTAGAAATGCTCTTCTCTCCATTTCTCTGTAACACTTGGTGATATATTTGGCGAACTTGGCGAACAATTTAGCAAAGCATCTCCAACTTGGTAATATTTCACCCCAAAAATATCGTTAAAATTGCAAAAATGACGCTAAATTAATAAAAATGACACCTAATTGATGAATTAGTTATTAAAACATTTTAATATATGGACTATATTGCTTTTCCAAGATGCTGTCAATATTGATAATTGTTTGTTTAGAATTGCACGAATTATAAGTTAATTGGGTACCTTGAAATAGTTTTACATATTGTCATCCGGAAAATATATAATTCAACAATAAAATCACAGTACCGTGGATCTTATACATTATTACTTTCCTTATATACATAATGTATAAGGAAAGTAATGTGACGGGGTCGAAAATTCGAATTCGAGTTTTCGACAGGAGAGCACGTTTCAAGCATCCCTGGTTACGAATCAAACATTTTTGAAGTGATGTCTGTGTGTGTGTGTGTGTGTGTCAGTGAGTCTCTGGAGACGATAACTGACGAACGAATGGACCGATTAGAACGAAATTTGGTACAAAAATCACAATCCATAATTACTGGAAGCCTATTGTTTTTACGTAATCGAACGTTCTGAACCCCCTTAAATTTTTGACTAAAATTTTGAAAAAATCTTCAAAAAATCAAAACCGCTAATAAAGTTACGCAAATAGATATTTCTTATGTAATTTTTCATTAGAAAACGATTGACATAAAATTTATAACGCTAACATGAACCGTTCTCGAGATATTTCCCATTTTTCTAAAAAATTATCAAAAAGTCATATAGAATAAAAAAAATATATTTCCTATTGAGAAACATGTTCACTTTTCATGTGTAATACCATGCGATAAATTGGGTGACATCATTCTCGTGGATCTAGTTCGTTCCATTCATGAGAAAAGATGCTTCGAGTAATACTTTTGTATTTGAACGCCAATAGTCATTTATCTGTTATAAGACTAACTTATTTCTCCGTCAGTTAAGCTTGGCGAGATTTTGGCGACGAATTTGGCGGAATGACGCCAACTTGGCAACTTTTTGAAATGTTGTCAAATTAACGAAAATCTCGCCAAATGGATTAAAATGACGCTAAATCAATGAAAATGACGACTAATTGTCGAAAATTCAATATCTTGGAAAGTATATAAGTATCTACTTAAAAAACAAAAACTATTTTTTTTACTGTAAAAGTAGTAAATTCATTGCATTATATAAGGAAAGTCATGTGTTGCCCACATCAGATTTTTTTTATTGTAAAAGTAGTAAATTTATTGCATTATATAAGGAAAGTCATGTGCTGGCCACATCAGATTTTTTAATTTATATGTCAGTGTAACAGATCTTCTTGATCATATTATTTCCCCTGATAGCGTAACGACTTTCAACAATGTTATCTGTAATATCTGTACTGAAAATGCGATGATTAACTTTGAAACTAGTAGACTAGTTTATTTGAAGTTGAAACTAGTAGACCAGTTTATTTGAAGTTGAAACTACTAGAGACCAGTTTATTTGAAGTTGAAACAAATAGAGACCAGTGTATTTGAAGTTGAAACTAGTAAACTAGTTTATTCGACGTTGTAACTAGTAGACCAGTTTATTTGGCGTTGAAACTAATTGACCAGTTTATTTCATGCTGAAACTAGTAGCCCAGTTTATTTGACGTTGAGACTAGTAAACTAGTTTATTTTAGTATTTATGCTGTATTTAAATTTTGAGTTTTATACTGTATTTAAATGTTGAGTATTAAAAAAAAAGTTTTAAATTTTGTGTTAGGGATATTTTAATGTGGATCAGCCTGTATATACTAACATGACAATGATTAGAAACATAGTTAGCGAAATTCCCTAAAGTCTTTCTGACAATTTCAATAGAATTTCTCGAGTATTCATGATGTTAAGTATGTGAATAGCTTTTATACAAGGGATTAATTGACAAATCTAGAGATTTGTGAAGTGGGAACTATTCCTCAAGGAATACCTAAACAACGTTTGAGATACATAATATAGCAAGTAAGACAAATTAGAGATAGCTGACATAACCATTAAAAAGATAACCATTAAAGAGATAGCTAACAAGATTTAGATATAGCTAACATAACCATAAAAGTGTCTAGCATATCTTTTACATTAATTTTATCTGCCGAATACTTTTCGTGTCGAAAATCGGAACTTGGGTTTTAGAGGGTTTAACTATTTCTACCGTTCTAAAACACGAAAAACACATTTTCAGTCTGGCATTTTTATGTATCGGGCTTTGTGTCCACTTGTGTGTCGGTTTGACGTATGTATTTACTCTAGCTCAAGAAAATTTCGATGAAATTTTATAAAATTTGGTTGGCGAGTCACTTGTAACATACTCTGGTGCTGATTTGATTTTGATATGATTCATAAAAGTAGAACCTGCCTTTTTTTGCAAAATGACTTTTAAAAATTGTCAAAATCTGAAATGTAAGGCTAAATATGTTGAAATGCATTTGAGAGATATTAATGTTTTCAAAATTTCGAGAAGCTGACGACGTTTTTCACTGTCGTTAAAAACTAAACGATGACATTTATAAAAATTCCATACGTAAGTTACTTGTGTCTTACTCTGGTGCTGATGAGATTTTGGTACGATTCGTAAAAAAGATAATAAATCTTTTTTGTGACAAAATTGTCGAATTTTGAAATAAAAGACAAAGTATGCTTAAAAGTATTCAATAAATGCTTGTTTTATATATAACTTTTAACTACGAAATGAATAATACCATATCCATTACTCTAAGAATAACTGTTTTAGAGATGCTTGTTTTTTAGAATTTTAAAATAATTCCGGCATTTTAAAATACATTAGGTTGCCATATAAAAGAGAAGATGTATTTAAACTGCAAAATGGATATAGCATCAAGTACGTATATGAGTGTAAATTTGAGCAATTAAATTCATTATGCATTACGAATTTGAGTCTGAAGTGGATACCATGTACTGCCCACATCAGATTTTTTTTGTCTCTGGTACGGTTTTTAGCTCTCAGGTATTTTGGATATTATAATTTTCAGGTATTATAATTTGGGTATAAAAATTGTCTACTAAATAATATTAATATTTTGTCTGTAATGTTTTGTCTTTAATATATTACTGTCTCTTAAAAAGGTACATTCTCAAAAATCTTGAAAACAAGTTTATCTATTAGTTTGATACTATATGACCAATCTATGGAATAAATGCGCCATAAACACTCTCAGATTTCTTTATTATAAATAAAAAGTTCAAATATTCTTTTTGTTTGCAACTATGATATGTTAACTATTATATGTTTGTAACTAATATATGTGCCAGCCATTCTTATGTTTAATGATTTAGACTTCTTCAGTCACTTGGATTTATTAATTTCTTTATTTAACACATTCATCATTTTTTTGCCAATATTTCACGGTATTATTTGTTTATAGACTTATTTCAAACATTAAAAAACATATCAGATTTACGTCATCGCAATAGTCACAAAACCCGTTCATTAATGTTGTTTTCTTCCATGGGAGCGAACCACCACTCTCTTACTTTGGGAAAATATCCTGCAGGTGGATTCTGTGAGTATGAAAGTAATTTTAATTTTAATTATCTTATATTTTCCGTCGAAAAGAAACGAAAAATTATAAACTAATTACAAACAAACTACTGGCCAAGACTTATCAGCTTTGTAAAAGCTTTGGGGCTAACGTTAACTAAATTTCAACAAGTTCTTATCTCAAACTGCGTTCTTAATTAAAATGACACGTTATTATTGCTTAAGAACTTTTAAAAAATTTAAAGTATAAAAACACTATTTTATAATCGAAAACATTTTTCCCCGGGTATTTTTCTGGGAATCATGGTAATTCATCTATAAAATGAAAAATTAATTTTTAGTTAATTAGTAAGTAACTAAGTTAGCAAGTAGCAGTTATACTAATGAATAATTTTGGGATATGAATTTCTACCTAGATAATTATTATAATATGTACTGTGAACAAAACGAAATGGTATATCCTTAATATCATCTCTATTTTATAAAGATTCATTTATATTCAGTCATATATCATTTTTATTCATTTGTATTCTAGAAAAAATATTTTCAACTAATGTAATATAGAAATGTGTAGACTCTATGAAGTTAAGATATTTAATTATCTCGGTAGAAATTTTAATATGCTTAAAGATACTCTTTTTAAAAAACAATGGTACTCAACTCTGTGAAAGAATTTAAAACTCCCATGCAGCTATAAAATAGTTTAAAGCTCAGGAGACCAGCCACAAAATATTTAAGCAAAATTTAATATTTAAGAGCTGTTTACTAGATATGAATAAAAATTCTGATACAGACAAGTTAGGTTAAAACTCCCCCTATGATCGTAAGCTCTTCTACGGATGTTCCAGTATAACAAAATAATGAATTTTAGACACATTTGGAACTTTAGATAAAATATAAAGTTAGAAAGTATAAATTTAGTATGTAGATGCCTTTCATACATTTAAGTTGTATACATTTTAATACATACATGTTCCATACATTTAAGAATCATACACATAATAAAAGAGGCTACTTCAGTTGTTTGCTTTGTCTATATACGTAGCATAATATATACGTAAAGAATTATGACGAGGTCGACAATTTGGATTCGAATTTTCGGCGTAAAAGCACGTTTCAGATATACCTGAACTCGAATCAATTTTATTCTCAAGAGATATCTGCGTGTATATGTGTATGTATGTGTGTATGTATTTGTTTATGTGTGGATGTATTTGTGTATCTGTGTATGTATGTTCGTGAGCCTGTGAAATCAATATCACACGAACAAATGAATAGTTTAAAAAATTGGTACGGTTATTACAATCAGTAAGCACCGAAACCTTATTAATTTTAAATGCGATCGAATTTTTGGAAGATCCCTGAATTTTTAAATGAATTTTTGAAAAACAGCAATAAAAAATCTGGACTTTCAATATCATGTTAAAAACGTAATTATTTGATATTTAAATATAAAACGAATGGCGTGCTTTTAGAACGCTAGCATATACCGTTCTCGATATATTGCACATTTTTCAAATAAATTTATCAAAAAAGTTACAAAAAATTAAAAAAAAAATAAAGTACCGTTAAGTGGATTAAGTCATTAATAGATTAAATCATCTATTGATTAAAACGCAAACCATCGGTTAATAGCATATAAGAAAAAGTCCTTCTCCCCCGTTCATTTGTCTACATGTAATATTTGGCGAAAAATTTATCAAAAAAATTTCTGACCTTGGCAACGAACTAAAGACAGCTTTTGTCAATGTCACTAAATTTGCGAAAATGTCGCCACATGGGCAAAAGTGACGTTTAATTAATGAAAATGATGACACCAAATGTATGAAAGTTTAATATCGTGAAGAATGAAGTTTAATTTCTGTAAATCCCTGAAACTTTGGGGGAATTAATGTTTTTGATGTAGCGAAAGTCATGTGTCATTCAAAAAAGTACTTCCAAAATGGTAGCTAAGAGTATTCAGAAAAACAGCGTTTTAATAGATTAGAACTAAAAATCTTTGTAAAGATCCATATGTATAGATTTAATGTTCGTTTAATTTTTTCTACCTATGCAAATCATGATACATATTAGCTGTGATACGTGTCAAATGAGGAAATAATAAAAATTATGATCAAAATAAAATAAGCCAATAACAAATTTGTTATTCCCCTACCCCAATTTTTCAATCTACAGCTTTTTAATTTATATGCTGTTACTTTTAATTCATGTTTAAGAGTGGAACATGCTGTAAAATATAAGACCTTTCAAAGTTTCGATATGGAAGATTTATATATATATATATATTTTTTTTTTTGTGAATTTCAACTTCAAATTTATCTCTCAATAACTTAAATTTAAAAGTAGTTATTAGCTTAATAATTAATTTCGCTTAATTGGAGTCGGTGAAAATGTAATCAATGAATGAAAATTTTAATTAAATGTGACCAATAAAATTCACAGTGAGTAGTAGTTCATTATTATCGTTATCTTACACATGTTATGCAAGATTTCTTCGTCACCAAGTTAAGACATCATTCTGCAAAATAAAGTACTTGCGTTTGGATATTTTTTACTTTCACAGAGCGAAACGAGTTATGCTTTTTTAAGACCGACATAAATATTTTTATGTGCGAAAGTTTATTTTGCATAGTAAAACTCAACCGATTCAAATAAAATTTGCGCATAGCTTAAAACAATCATGCTTTAGGTCTCATGACGTATACAGGTTTTAAAATGCTGTAATATGCTAGTTGTAAAATGCTGTAAAATGCACACTGTAAAATGCTGTAATAAGCTTTAGGTGATCTCATGACGTACTCTAACTTTTAAATTTCGATCTATGTATTGAGAAACATGAGGTCAAAGGTCAAGCAATGTTAAATCAATGCGGAAAATATTAATTTAAAGAAAATCAAGCGCCAGACATAAATTTCTATTTTTTTTGGCATAATTTGCACAATTGTATAATTTTACTTCGCTAGCTTGTACATTATTTAGTTTTAAACATTTTCAATTTAATATTATGATATTTTTACTACTTTTGTAAAACACACGTTTCATATATTACTTCCCTACATGCATAGTATAATGTATAGGGAAAATATATGTATAGGAATATAGTATAATGTATAGAAAATTCGAATTTTCAGCTGAAGAGCGCGTTTTAAACATTCCTGAACTCGAATCGAATGTCTTTATATATATATATATATATATATATATATATATATATATATATATATATATATATATATATATATGGTGATGTCTGTGTGTGTATGCATGTGTGTATGTGTGTGTTAGTGTACGTGTCCGTGAGTCTGTGAATGCGATAAGAACTGCTGAAGCGTTTGAAACGTAATTTGGTACAATTATTGCGATCTGTATAAACTGGAATCCTTTCGATTTTAAACACGATCGCACGTTTGAAAGATTCACGAATTTTCGAGTGAATTTTTGAATGAAATCATAAAAAATTCAGGACACTCAATAATGTTAAATAAATAACTATTTTAAACATGATTTCCTATTCTAAAATAAATAGCACAAACTTCAGAACGTTAATTTGAACCATTCTCGAGATATTGCATGTTTTTTAAATACATGTACTTAAAATATACATAAAAATGAATATTAGTATGTATCGTCAAATATGTAACACTTAGCGATAAATTTGGCGGCCTTGGAGACTAATTTGGCAAAATATTGCAAACTTGCCAAATTGACGAAAATGTCGTCATATTAAAAAAAAACTGACGTCAAATAGATGAGTTAATAATTAACATATTTTAATATAATGTAGTATAATGGCTTACGAATGAGTAAGAAACACATTCTGCAAAAGATAATGAAAACTTGAGCAACGTATCTAAACATAAATAAGATAATAATGAAGCATTCAGTTGTTCCGAGGATACGCTGGATCCCCTTCGTCAGTACAACAGAACCATCAACAAATTTGCAGTCAAAAAGATGAAATGGACGCAAATAGAAGAAACAGAGGGATCTATATACACAAGACCTTGATTAAGAATTCACCTGAGCGAGCCAATCAGGAAGCAAAAGAAAGAACGTTCCAGCCAATCCGGAACAAGAAGTAAGACACAAGATAGGCGTGCTCCAAAACACAACAGGAATATCCCGACAAGACCAGTCAAGTCCTAACAAGAACTTGATAATTAATATTTTTTTTAATTGTGTATAATTTTTTATACATTTTTTTAAATACGTGTGATATATCAATAACGTTATGCTAGAGTTCTCAAGTTTGTGTCATTTATTTTCTAATGGGAACCTACATAAGGAAATATTATATATGTAACATTATTAAAAATTCGTGGTTTTAATGATTTTCCGAAAGTTCTTTCGAAAATCTGGAGTCTTCCAAACTTTTGTTTATGTTTAAAATTAATAGGGATCCAGTATTTATCAATTCAAGCAATACTGTAAATTTCATTTGAAACGCCTTATTAGTTTGTAAGATATCTCACATTCAAAGGCTCAAGGAAACACATACACATACACTAAAATACATCCGCATAAACATCAACCATACACATACACAAGCACTAAAATACATTCACATAAACACAAACCATACACATACACGACAGACTAAAATACATCCACATAAACACCAACCCTACACACACACACACACTTTAATACACACACTAAAATACATCCACATAAACACCAACCCTACACATACACACACACTTTAATACACACACTAAAATACATCCACACAAACACCAACCACACACACACACACACTAATATACACACACTTTAATACACACATACTAATATACATACTCGCATGCACATACTAATATACATACTCGCATGCACATACTAATACACACATACACATAATCTCAAATAAGTTTGAGCGAAACTCAGTGATGCTTGAACCGTGTTCTACTGTCTAAAACTCGAATTTGAATTTTTGACCCATTCACAATACTTTCCCTACCCATTATACTATATATGTATAGAAATTAATGGAGAACATTTTACAACTTTGTAACTAAAAATTTTTCACATATCTTGCCTCGTTTCTGTAATAGGGATTCTAACATCTTCAATTCGACGGTAAAAGTGTTGCAAATATTTTCAGTATATAGCACATAGCCTCTTTCCATTGTTACGCTTTAAAGCACTTCGATTAAAAGGTAAAAGAGTATATAAGGACGTATGAGGGAGCACTGTATAGAGCTGAGACAGAATTTTGTGAAAGTAACTTATCTACGTGAAGGTAGATTTTCTGCACTTCTTCTTCAAAAACTGTTTCATGTTTCATTATCTTCACTACTTTATCACTCTTGGGATGATAAATCCTCTTAACTTGATTGCCTTTTGTATAGTTTGCAATTCTATACAATCCATTCTTATTATTTAAAGCTATTTTCTTCTTAAGTCAGGAACAACATTTTCTCAGCAATTTACTTAAGTTTCATTGGAAGTACTTACAACAAATTCCTTTTCTCTCTGAGGACACGTTTTCATGATGTTTAGAATGGAAAGTAAATATTTTTGTTTATCTTAGCATAGTCTAGAGAAAAGAATAAATATCAAATACTTTTCGTTTTGACATGCTTTAAATATCGGGACAACGGTGCACTTCGAAGGAGTATTCATGTCATGTAAGGTAATGTGTACGTCTTTGAGGTGTAGTGCTGGTAATTTTTAGGAAAATTTTCTTCTTCTTTTTCCGGGGAAGAAGGATTTATAAAGAAAAATATAGCAAAATTAGAAAATCTCCTAATAATATAAATTTTGGAAACCCTTTGAAAGAAGACCAAATTATTCTATTGATCTAAAATTATTGACCAAAGCATTGTACGTAATTGGAAAGAATTTGCATTTTTATGCGAATTGGCCCCCAAATTTGCCAATTCATTTTGTGTATGATGACGGAATGACTTTATATTTTATAAAAACAATGTCTAAGAAAATTCTTGCGAGGGAGGAAGGAAAATATAGTACTTAATTGAGACGAAATAGTCCAAGATCATTTGTCACTTTGGTGAGAATGCTATGGTTGTATTTTGAAGGAAGAACTGGTGGTAAAGCCAGGATTATTTTATATTTATTGTTATTTTTTTGTTGTTGTTAAATTATGACTATAATAAAGGAATAGACAGACAAATGAACATAACAGTGTATTTTAAGACTTTTTTGCTAGGGGAGCAACTTTTCTATTTACCTTGTGTAAACACATATAAATGTTGTCACATAAATAGAAACTAGTTTAACATAAAATGTCTCCGGCGGGGCCTTCGATCCCCGGATGTATTCCTGAAAGAAACACTGCATACAAATTATTAAGAAGTATACACTAAGACACATTTGCAATTATATGTGTTTTTACTGTACCCACTTGAAGTATAAACATTAAAGTATAAACAATGATTTTCTCTGATATATTACCACACAAAGCAATTTATGTAAACAATTTTCAATTTGTTAGTTTCCTAAATTACTGACTGAGCTTATATTTCAAAATTTTGCTAGTATTACTTTACTTAAAATTCTATAATTCATAGATTGTCTATCTTTAAGCCTGTTTTATTCAATTTCATTTACATTTTCGTTTTCATTATTTGTCTAGAAATAGATCAATGCACGCTTGAATTTGAGAATTTGGAGCAATGGCATATCAACAGTGGTATAACAAAACGTATGTATAACGGTAATGTAAAGACCACATTATTCAATTTATTTAAATAAGATTAACTCGGGTTCTAAGATAAAGACCATTTCCATTAATATTCGCGATTATGCTATAATTTAATGTTTTCCAGTTTCACAAAGGTTATGAAAATCGAAAAACAGAACTTCTTATCTTATGCATCTCTAACACACTTTCTAATAAATTTAAGGATTTAAAAAAAGCGTAAGAACAGATATGCTGCAATACGTTTAAAAGAAAAAAAAGAATAATTATTTTTTTAGCATTTTCAATGCATTTAAAAAAAGTAATTTTCCAAACATGTTTCCCTAACTATTATAGTTGGAAACGCAGAGCACATTTTTAGGGATTCCAACAATGCAATGAAAATTATAAATCCTTGTATTTCCATTTTTCGCGACTCAACTGCCTGTTTGATTTTTAGATCAATGGAAAGCACGAGTTTGATTCTCGGCTCTGCCCAAACTGTCTCCGTGTTTGCGCAGAGTACGGGTACTTTAAATGTGTGGATCTGAAAGTTCTTCTGAGAGGTTGGTGACAGGGGAAGGAGGGTGCGGTTCCTGTGAATGTCGCCCTCATGAGTTCCTGTCTGAAATGCGTGGCATTGTCCTTGTTCTACAAATAGATTACTTGCACTTTCGGATAGGTCGAACAGTTTGGGACGAAGGAAAGAAAAATCAGTGGAATGGATTATATGATATAAAAATAAACTGCAAATAAAGCAGTTTGTTAGTAAAACTGATGAAGAGTGCATTAAAATGGGAATTCTGACCACTTATTGTGAACATATCTTGCCAACGTAAAGAAATTTACGGGGTTAGTTTTATTGATTTTATTTTGATGTGAACTTAATCATTGAGGAATACTGGAGAGCTCGCTGTCTAATGGCCCAGCGGCCAAAACGACCGGCATTTGTAAACAACAAATAATATTTTGATGTGAATAACATCTATGTTTGGGAAATCTCTGGCTTGGGGTACGTGTAAATATTTCATAAGCCACAGATTGAAATGTAACGACATTCTGTATGCGTATGTAATAAGAGAATGCATTCACAACAACAGAAAAAACATGGATACAAAATAATTATATGCAGGAATTATGCATTTTGTAAAAAAAATATACCAAAACTCAATGTTTGTTTTACGTAGGAAAAACTGAAACAACGCTTGAACATCGGCATTAATAAAGGATGTGGTCACCTGTTGCCAGTATGTGAGCCTTACATTGATGTTTTAAGCTTTTTATGTGATCGTGCATGAGCTGTGTGATAAGAAGTCCCACTTCTGAAGTAGAACTATTTATAGCTCCGGAATATCCCTTGGTGGAGGTTGATGGAATGCAATTCATCTGACTAGTGCATCACCTTCATGCTCTATGCTATATGATTTTTATCTAGAGTCTTCTATGGCCAATGCATTCGTTGGATATATTCACATTAGCGAAAATCATCGATTGGCTGGGAGCGGTGTTGCTCATGCTATCATACACGAATATAAATTTTGATCTACATCAACTTGAAAATTCCAAACGTGAGATTCCAGTATATCATCTTTGTACCTTTCATCAGTAACATAACGTCTATCGAAGATATGGAGCTTTGTGTGCCCGTTCAGCATTGCATCAGCTGATATCATGACCCCACCATCTCTAAATGAACCTCTTTCTGTGATGTTAAGGGTATGGTAACGTTCTTTAAGTTCTATTCATACAGTGTTGCGACGAAAATCAGCCTGTAAACTGAATTTGAACTCATTAATAAAGAGCACATTTTTCCACTGAAGACCAGTTTTTATGTTACTGACTCTATAAACGCGTAAGACTATACATAGGAGTAATTGAGAAGCAAATGGTTCCACATCTAACACAGTGATGAGTTTCACTGAGCCTCCTGTAAACAGTTTGTTTTTAAGCAGTTTCTCCTGCTCTCATTGTACAGACACATCCACAGAATACATATTAAAAAGAGGCTTTTCGTATTCGAAACATGCAGATCTGTCTTTCGAAATGTGTAGATCGGTCGAAAATTAAAATTCCGATTTTCGACACGATTCCAGTACTCCCCTTACACATTACTATGCATTATAGGGAATGCAAAAGTTACATTATTATATTGTAGGACACTTGTAGAGTAGCCAAATACTGAAAAAACCATTTTTTCGTTAATTCACGTGAAACATTCAATACAGTTTTGGAAAATTGTTATAAGTCATGTTTCTTTTATATTTTTACTTTCTTATAATAAAGAATATAGTATAATATATTGTTTTCACATTCAATTTCGAGATTTTATATAGTGTCAATATATGTTTTAGGATTTCCTGAACATGTTTTAACTATTTTTAGAGTGATGTCTGTTTGTCTGCCTGCCTGCTGTCATCTGCCTGTGGTCGTGGTCGATTTCTTATATACACGATAGTTGACACAAGTATTAATGGATTTGCGCGGCGAAACTCTATATCCTGCTTTCTTATCAAAAATCTGGAATTACATGGAATTTTTTTTAAATTCAAGCAAAAACTTCTATTTGAAATACTATATTCATTCGAAATACTATAATATTTTAGCTTAGCAGCTTAGGACAAAATTTAACATAATTATGAATAAAAGGCGTCATTTTGGGCTCAATGATCTTGGAACAATAGCTTCAATCATTGAAAAATAGAAGCAATAAAATATTTATGGTGACGTCATTAGCCCCCTCGAAGGAGTGGGGGGTGAGTCCCCCCCCCCCGAGGTTGTATACCGTCAAACTTGATATCAATCGAAATATTTTTTCAAACATATTAAAATGAAGTGTAACATGTTACAATTATGATTATACAGACTTTTCAAATTTAGTCAACATTTGCAAAAAAAAAAAACAACTTAAAAATGGATGCGAAAAAAATGTTTTAAACTCAGGAAGCTTAAAGTTTAACGCTTAGACTTAATAATACTTTTTGTTCAAGAACAAAACATGGGAAAGCACAGATGTCAAGTAGGGAAATTTAATATGCTATTTGTACATAGCTTTTTTTAAAATTTTTTTGTTCTTGAAAGTTTTAATAATTTACTAAAAAATAAACCTAAGAGAGCGAGACAAAAATTGCATAAATAAATTTATCCTGCAACATTAAACAAATCTAGCATGATTTCCAATAAGAATTGTATAAGGCTATTACAGCTACATATACAATATATTTTTTTTCTATTTTATAGAATTTTATTAAAATGAAAAAAAAAAGTACATATTAAAACTATGTTTCCTAGTGGGATGACGCAAAACTGATATTTTACTAACGTTTGAAATCATTTTAAGAACAATCTAATATTGAAAAAAAAAATAAAGTCTATGAAAAGATAAATGTGTAAAAGAAGGTTTCTGACACATTAAAGTTACAAAAGGAGTTCTGTGTCATAAAACAGGAATGCCTGGTACAAAGGACCCAGACTTTGAGGAGCTGAGACAGACATTAGATAAATATACAAATTTATGACATAAGCTATACAAGGAAGTAATCAGTTGGATGCGATTACCAATCCTTAAGGCATATGGAAAGCACGTTATTAAATTTTTCAGTTTTGTAGAAAATAGACTTGGTTCAGTTACTGATTTTGAAAATATTAATAAGAAACCAGTGATTGAACCGTACAGTTTTCTGATAGTCAATGTGGCTTAATTCTAATATTTTGCACATTTATTGGGAACTAGTGATTTTATCGTTCAAATTTAGGCAATTAGTGTGATTAAATTACTAATCTTTAGGAAATTTTTATCCTTAGGAATTCAGATCGAAATGAAACTGTAGCACTATGATATTCCCACTTCTCTGAGTTTTTCCCATACCGGATAGCATCATCTATAACGCCATCATTGGATCCTTTGAAAATTTAAATGTCAGTATTATTAAAATATTAGTCATGTACTGCACATACCCTGCACTGTTTTCCAGGAGCTATTGTAGAAAAAAAACATATTGCTTGAGTTAGGAATAGAATAACATATCTCTAGCTAGCAGTCGACAATCTTTAACTCCGAAATACTGATATCACTAAAGAACGCAGTGACCACCCGAAGTGTGTACTACAAAAGTCATAGAAGCAATAGACTTTAGATGATTGAAGAAGTGTCCAGACTTTTTGACCCCAGAAAAAGGACAGTGATATGTGACTGAAATTATGAACAGTGCAGTAAAATAATGTCGTCCGGTCTGCAAAAATCAGGAGCAGGGCAGCTGTGAGGTCATGTGATACAAACAGAAACCCAATTTCGGAGATTTTGTTAACTCAGATAGGCCCGGCTCAAGTTACCATGAATCAATCCGGCAGTAGAAGGCAATGCCGTGATGTAGCAAAACGTCCTGTTATTTTGCTCTTTTTGTTTTATAGTTTTCACACAATTTTCAAACTTGTTAATCTGTTGGAAAAGTCAAGTATGGGATACACTGGATTATTTAATAAATAAATCTGTTATAGGATTTCCAATTCAAAACAAATATATCTTTATAATTGCTTGATTAAAATTTTTGCAATAACAAAAATCTCACTAAAGTCAAATGTTTATTTACCAGAAAAATATTTTAATTTGATTATTCAAGTTTTATCTGTTATAGGGTCACGTGAGAAAATATATATTCATAATTTCATGTGTTAAAGTCTTAGATATTATTTAATAAAGAATGTATTTGAAATGACATTTAATCCTTTTTTATCATACGTTAGAAATACACTCCTTTAAAAAAAAATGAAGCACCATGAAGAAAGTGACTGTTTTTATTGAAATAATGAAATAAAATATGCGTACAGCTCATACGCAGGTAATGAAATGATTACAAAATCAAGGCTGCAGGACCCATAAATGGTTAGTAATTGCACATTGAATTTTCAAATTAGTAATTAGTGAAACCCCCCTTGACGGCAATACATGCTTGTATATGTCTAGGTAAGGAGTGATAAAGTTTCCTAATGTCATCCTGCAATGCAATCTGCCTGACATTCCTCAATTGTTGCTCCAGGTCTGCTACATTTCGGGGTGCCCAAATCTAGCGGCCTAGCATGTCATCAACAGCACAGAGACAATCTACAGCTATGCAAGCCGTATTCGGCGTGGCATTATCTTGTTGGAAAATGGCCCCAAAATGACGTGCCATGAAGAGTAATGCAAACGGCCGCAGAATTTTATCAACATATCGTTGAGCTGTTAAAGTTGTACGCAGGATGACTAGGGGCGACCTGCTGTCGTAAGAGATAGCACCCAACACAGTCACAGCTTAATAATGGCTGTGTGTCTGTTGTTGTTGTTGAGACCCAGACCGTCCGACCTACCAGAAAGGTGTAAGGTAACTGTAGGCTGTGTGTCTGTGTAAAACAAAGGCTGATTGGTACCGCTGGCTCTGGCGCCTCCACACACGTACCCGATGGCCATCTGCTGAAAGACTGAAGCGTGATTCATCGCTGAACACTATGCGATGCCAGTCTGCAGACAACCATGATGCTCGGCTACGACACCTTCTCCAAACGACTCTGTCGATGTTGTGTGATTATAGACAGACGTCTTAAAGGCCGCCGTGAGCGCAACATCACCTCAGCCAAGCGCCGTGAGAGGGTGGAAGGTTCCACGGGTGGTATGGAAGAGGCTGTAGCACGTTGAATGGCGGATAATGATGCCGTTGGCTAAGTTCGGGCCTGTCGCACAATCACCCGATCTTGCATCGCATTCGTGCACCTTGGCCTTCCAGAGCCTTCATTCCGTGGATGAGTTCATTGCAGCAACCATTGCAGCAACCATTGCTGCCAGCACCTTTGCACAGCAGTGTCCGTTCGGTGCAGGTGGCGGCCTATTGCTCGGTATGACCAGCCAGCTTCAAGCATCCCGACTATACGCCCACATTCGAACTCGTCTAATTGCTTATAAGATTTTCGGCAATGTGGTAATGACATTATTGGTTGTGCCTCCACGAAACTGCAATATACCGATAACGAGCAAAGATAAACCGTCCACATTTCTAACCTGTTTTATAGAATGCTAGTTGCACAGTAGAAACGCGGACTATCACCGAAGTTAACACTCATTGACCTTGAAAATTTAATCATTTGCAGACTTGGTATAAAGGAATTTCCATGAGAAATTTCGTGATGATCGGATTACTTTTTAGGGGTGCTTCGTTATTTTTTTGCAAAAGAGTGAATGTAAGTAAAATAATATAAGTAAAAGGACATATTTGCTGTGCAAAGTAAATATTTTATTGTTAAAATGAACTTCAAAACATCTATCTTATTTTGCTAGCCTAAGATGAGTATGAAAATTTCAGAAGTGCTAACTGCAATATCAAAATTAAACAACAGTAGTGAAATTCAAAGTATAAAACTTTAATAATCCTTGAAAATTGACGTCTGATTATTGATTTTAACTTCAAGCATAATATTCCCAGTTTTCTTTAAGTAAATAATAGAGGTGATTGTGAAGATAATACTTTCCAGCTGTCACGAAATGATATTAGCTTGAAGAAAATTTTTGCTGCTTCCATCGCTGTAAAATTGAATCCTTTCAGAAGCTCAAATAATTCGTTAATAATATATTTTAAATTTAAAAATATTTCTTTTCAAAAGTCAGATATTTTTACCACTTTCCCTACATACGTAGAATAATGTATAGAGTAATTTATTTGACGGTGTCGAAAATTCAAATTTGAGTTTTGTCTCTGAGTGTGTGTGTATGTGTGTGTTTGTGTATCCTTGAGCCTGCGAAGATGATATCTTACGAACAAAATTTGATCCAAAAATTGCAATATATGAATACTGAAAGTAGCTTCATTTGTAATGCAATCAAATGTTCGGATCCCCCCCCCCTGAATTTTCAAATGAAATTTTGAAAAAATCATCAAAAATCACAACCTTCAATAATATTATGTAAATAATCGTTTCTTATGTAATTTTTCATTGACACACATTTCAGATTGAAACAAACTTTAGAACACTAGCATGAATTGTAATATATATATATATATATATACTACATAAGAAATAGAAAATTGAAGAATGATAATGTATCAAAATTTCGCCGGGAGGGATTGTGACCCCCACTTCCCGGTTTAGCCAGCTTCATGTCATGACGACACGCCCGGAAGCGGATACAATGTCGCAAACCTAGTACATATACTAAAACTAAAAATGTATAAAAGTTGAAAGACCAATACTGACTTTACACCTAAACATAAACAACGAGATTTACTACATCCAAACAGAAACACAAAATACATTGTAAATATCAAATATCTAACACCAATATATCAAGATAAACAAGCCCCGCATACACTTCACCACTCTAACCTCCAAAAAGTAATAGACTCTTACTTTGTACAAATTGAACTCCATCAGACAGTTAAACAATGACATCCGCAATGCTGCGTATCTTCAGATCAGACTGAAAGTGTACTCCTATTTAAATATAAGTTGTAACTTTCAGTTACGGTTATGCTGAAAAATTTACATAAAATGTCACTAAGAAAACGTAGAGGGTAACCCTTTGCAATTGCGTCATTTAGATAGGCCAGATCACTTACAAAACGATTTTCTGCACTGCTATTTAAACGTTTGCTTCTTGTTAAAAAATTTATAATAATGTTCCTGAAAACATTACGATGCAGACAAGAATTCCAATTAATTACGTAATTTATTTTAAAATCAAAGTCATTTCTTTTATCATATAATTTAAAACTTACTTTACCATTAGATTGTTTATATATAGTTAAATCCAAAAAATTAATACTATTATCAATGTTACGGGAAGTTTCTGTCAATGTCAAATTTGCTGGAAAAAAAGTAAAATCCAAGTGATCCCGGTCATCGTGGCATGCATATAATATGTCATCTACATAACGAATATATACAATCTCATTTAATATATGAGTTCCCTCTTCGTATTTGTTCAAGTATATATCAGCAAGAATAGAGGAGCAAGTCATCCATATGTCATCCACATACCGAATATATTGTATATATTCGTTATGTGGATGACATATTATATAACAAAAGTATTGCTCAAAGTATCTTTTTCATGAATGGGACGAGATAGATCCACGAGAATGATGTCACCCAATTTATCGCATGGTATTACATATGAAAAGTGAACATGTTTCTCAATAGGAAATATTTTTTTCTTATTTTATATAACTTTTTGATAATTTTTTTGAAAAATGTGCAATATCTCGAGAACGGTTCATTTTGGCATTCAAAAATTTATGTCAATCGTTTTCTAATGAAAAATTACATAAGAAATGTCTATTTGCGTAACTTTATTAGCGGTTTTAATTTTTTGACGATTTTTTAAAAATTTCACTCGAAAATTTAAGGAGGTTCTGAACATTCGATTGCGTATAAAAACAATAGGCTTCCAGTGTTTACGAAATTTTTGTACCAAATTTCGTTCGAATCGGTCCATTCGTTCGTCAGTTACCGTCTCCACAGACTTCACTGACACACCCACCCACCCACCCACACATACTTTCTCTCTCTCTCACACACAGACATCATTTTAAAAATGTTTGATTCGTGATCAGGGATACTTGAAACGTGCTCTCTCGTCGAAATCTCGAATTCGAATTTTCGACCCCGTCACAATACTTCCCTTATACATTATGTATATAAGGAAAGTAAAAAGTCACCAAACTAGAAAATGCAATATTTTAAACGTTAACACATATTTCTTTAAAATGTCATGTACGAAACACAAATAATACCTTTCAAGAATAAAGCAATAAAATTCGCATAAATAAACCGAATATTCCTCAAGCAGAAAATTAATTTTTATACTTTTCAGAACAATTAAAATTTAAATGACCCGGACGTGATTTGAACACGTAACCTTCTGATCTGAAGTCACAGACAGTAAAGAAGACCATGCAATAAAAATTTCAAAAACGCAACAGATATTAAAATAAGATTTCATGAACAAAATACATATAAATACTTTTAGTGAATAAAAGGAATATTCTTTAAGATGGAAAATCATTTAAACACGATTAAAATGTTAATGGTCCGAACACACAGTCTTCTGAACCGGAGTCAGACGCGACGCGCTACTATTGAGCCAACTGGTCCGCATGTGCTTTTATTTCAGAAACAAATAGAAGTCGCAAGAAGGGCAAAATTCAGAACTAAAGTACATGTTAGGTTCATGCTTAAAAGACATAATCTTTTCCCATGAATAAAATGAATATAATTTATGTAGGAAATAAAAATTAAAATTATTTTTAAAAATCTGATGTGGGCAACACATGACTTTCCTTATATAATACAATGAGTTTACAACTTTTACAGTAAAAAAATATATTTTTCTAATAGTACATACTTATATTCTTTCCCAGATATTGAATTTTCAACGATTAGTCGTCATTTTCATTGATTTAGCGTCATTTTTATCCATTTGGCGAGATTTTTGTTAATTTGGCAACATTTTTAAAAAGTCACCAAGTTGGCGACATGCCGCCAAATTTGTCGCCAAAATCTCCCCAAACGTTATGGACGGAGAAATAAATTATTCTTACATCAGATAAATGACTATTGGGGTTCAAATACAAAAATATTACTCAAACTATATTTTTTCATGAACGGAACGAGCTAGATCTACGAGAATGATGTCACCCAATTTATCGCATGATATTACATATGAAAAGTGAACATGTTTCTGCACAGTTAATATTTTTTTTAATTTTATATGGCTTTTTGATAATTTTTTGAAAAATGTGCAATATCTCGAGAACGGTTCATGTTAGCGTTCTAAAATTTATGTCAATCGCTTTATAATGAAAAATTACGAAAGAAATGTCTATTTGCGTAACTTTATTAAAGTTTTGAGTTTTTGACGATTTTTTCAAAATTTCACTCGAAAATTTAGGGGGGTTCTGAACATTCGATTGCGTATAAAAGCAACAGGCTTTCAGTGTTTTTGGATTGCGATTTTTTTACCAAATTTCGTTCGAATCGGTCTATTCGTTCGTCAGTTATCGTCTGCACAGACTCACTGACACACACACGCACACACATACTTACACACACACACACACACACACACAGACATCAATTCAAAAATGTTTGATTCGTGATCAGGAATGCTTGAAACGTGCTCTCCCGTCGAAAACTCGAATTCGAATTTTCGAGCCTGTCACAATACTTTCCTTATACATTATTGTATATAAGGAATGTAAAAATACAGAAATTGAGATTAAAATTGAATTCAGAAAAAAAAACAAGTGTCACAAAATAAGAAAATACAAAATTCAAAAAGTCAACACATATTTCGCTGAAATTGCATGTATAAAACATGCATAAATTCTTCGCAATTGTAAACAAAATATACTTCTAACAGGAAATTAATTCATACACATTTCAGAACGATCAAAATGATAATGACTCTGACTTGATTTGTATACACAAGCTTCTGATCAGTTGTCATACGCGCTACCTTTATGCCCCAGGACCCACAAGTTGGTCCGATTTCAGAATAAATATAAAAATTTGTAACATGAAAAGGAGAAAATAAATATTTCAGCAAAGCAACAGATATTCAGATAAAATTTCATGAAAGATTTGGGTTGAATGAAGTAAATATTCTTCTTTATGGAAAATCATTAAAAGTGAACGTCCCGGAAGTGATATGACCACGCAACCTTTTGATCTGGAAGATGAAATTTGGTCAGATGAAATTCCACTGCACTACCGGGTCCACGTATGCTCCTGATTTCTGAATGAAGAAAAAAATCACAGGAAAACAAAGACAGCATTTAGAATATAAGCAGGTATTAATACTTTTTATGCGAAAAACATATATAATATCCTTCCAATAATTAAATGAAAACACTTTATGTACTAAACAGAAATTTTAAATCTTTCCAAAATTTTCGAAATTAAGATGAAAATTGAATTCAGAAATAAAAAAACCAAAGGAGAAAGAAATGAATCTAGATAGGCAAAACATATTTCTATGAAATTTTATGTACAAAACACATATAACTTTAAAGAATAAACCGATATGATTTCGTAAAAATGAACAAAATATTCTTGTTGCAGGAAATGAATTTATACACTTTTCAGAATTGCAAATATTATAATGACCTGAACGTGAACGATAAATAATATAATGACCCGAACTTGAACGGTGGATATTATAATGACTCGAACGTTCTGATCTGAAGTTAGACGCGCCACCTTTGCGCAATACTATGCTTACGACTTCAGAATAAACATAAAAAATTATCACATGGACACCAGAAAATAAATATTTTAGAAAAACAGACATTCTGGTAAAATTTCATGAACAAATCACATATAACTACTTGGGGTGATTCAAATGAACATTTTTCATAAAAAAAAACATTTGAAATGCTAATAACCCAGATTTGATTTGCACAAGCAACATTCTGATCTGGATTCAGATTTGCAACCATTGCGCTACCGAGTCAACATAGAGTAAATTGAGGCAATGACTCGCACTTAGTGTTCAACCCCATATATATATTTTTCAAAAAGACTCAAAATTGTAATATTCATACCTCAAAATCTTCAAACTCTTTTCTTTTGAATTAAGTAACGTTTTAAATTGTATGTTGAATACATTTCATTCAATAAGCTTTTATTCAACCAATATCAAAAACGCACTTTTACCCCACCTGTGGGGCAAACGTGCGTTTATAGTGGGGTAAAAGATCGCATGTGCAGAGATATTTAGAAAAAACTACATAGGCTCCATAGAACACAATGTAATCAAAAATATATGGAAAATTACACAGGAAACTACATTTACTTTTAGCAAAATGAACAATTGCTTCATTTTCCTGGCAATTTTTTTTAACAATTGTTACAAATGAAATAGCCACTGTCTTCGTAACAAGAGCATACTTCATGCCAGCATTCTTACATAATCCAGTCCACGAATGGAGTATCAGTGTACACCTCTTCACATGCTTGGCAGAGTATTGTACTCTCAACTTCAGTTTTCTTCTTTTTACTTTCCTTATATACATAATATATAAGGAAAGTATTGTGACGGGGTCGAAAATTCGAATTCGAGTTTTCGACGGGAGAGCACGTTTCAAGCATCCCTGATCACGAATTGAACATTTTTGAAGTGATGTCTGTGTGTGTGTGTGTGTGTCAGTGGGCCTGTGGAGACGATAACTGACGAACGAATAAACCGATTTGAACCAAATTTGGTACGAAAATCACAATCTGTAAACACTGGAAGCCTGTTGTTTTTATCCGAAATCGAATGTTCAGAACCCCCCTAAATTTTCGAATGAAATTTTGAAAAAATCGTCAAAAAATCAAAACCACTAATAAAGTTACGCAAATAAACATTTCTTATGTAATGTTTCATTAGAAAACGATTGACATAAATTTTAGAACGTTAACACGAACCGTTCTCGAGATATTGTACATTTTTTATAAAAATATCAAAATGTCATATAAAATAAAATAAAAAATATTTCCTATTGATAAACATCTTCACTTTTCATATGTAATACCATGCGATAAATTGGGTGACATCATTCTCATGGATCTAGCTCGTTCCATTCATGAAAAAAGATACTCTGAGTAATACTTTTGTATTTGAACGCCAATAGTCATTTATCTGCTGCATAAAGCTTAGTGCATGTGCGCTGCTTCTTAGTGCATAACGCTTGGCGAGATTTTGGCGACGAATTTGGTGGAATGTCGCCAACTTGTCGACTCTTTCGAAATGTTGCCAAATTAACGAAAATCTCGCCAAATGGATAAAAATGATGCTAAATCAATGAAAATGACGACTAATTGTCGAAAATTCAATGTCTTGGAAAGAATATTAGTATCTAGTATAAGAAAAACCTATTTTTTTACTGTAAAAGTAGTGAATTCATTACATTATATAAGGAAAGTCATGTGTTGCCCACATCAGATTTTTTTAGATGAGTTTGAGCGTCGCATTTCGCAAAAGGTTGTTTACGCTTAACTGGCCTTGTAGTTTCTGTGGGAGGGGCTTCCTTGGATGTCTTCTTCTTCATATCATCAGCTTTGTTTTGTCGATTATTCTTAAAAGATGGATTTGTAATCATTTTGGATATTTTTTAATTTTTTCCTTCTTTGTTGGGGGGTTCTTCCTTTTTGGGAGTGATCTGATTTCTGCTGGGGGGACTGGTTTAGCTACTGCTCGAGATGATACATCAGATTCACAAGCTGAGTCAGAATGGGAACAGTTTTGATAAAGCAATGCACTCGAATTGGCCCTGACGTGCTGGGCGCCAGAAGGAGATGGATCTGCATCTGTTGCTCCTGATGATGAGGCTTCATTGATTTATGTGTCTGTTACTGTAGGCGACTGTGTTTCCTTATCAAGCTTTATATCAGTTACTGCATGAGTTGCGAAGTCTTCGTCCGTAAACACTCTAGAATCAACAGGAAAAATCCCACACATCTTAAAAGCACTGGCACATTTGATCTCTGACGTAGACCAGCTTCTGATATGCCTAAGTCTTTGGCGATATGGCGCTTTGAATTTCCTTTTGCAAGCCTCTTCTGAGCTGTCTCCAATATCTCCGGGGTACATACTTTTCTCTGGGTCTTCCTTTGATAATTCCTAAAGCAGCCAATACCTTCAGAATAAATATGAAAATTAGTCACACGAAAACTAGATAATAGGTATTTCAGAAATGCATCACATCTTCCGGAAATATTTAACGAACGAAAAAATATCTTGACGTGATTAAAATGTACCTTCTTCAGGAAAAAAAACATTTAACCACAAATAAAACATTAATGACCCGGACGTGATCACGCAACCTTCTGATCTGGAGTCAGACGCGCTACCGATGCGCCACCGGGCCACATATCATACCCACACCAGAAAATATATAAAAACTTGTCACACGAAAACCAGAAAATAGGTATTTCTGAAATGCAACACATATTCGGGAAATATTTAATGAACAAAATATCTTACCATGATTAAAATGTATATTCTTCAGAAAAGAAAAACACGTAACCACAAATAGAGTATTAATGACCCGGACGTTACTTGAACACGCAAACTTCTGATCTAGAGTCAGACGCGATACCATTGCTATACCGGGTCAACTCCTGATATTGCTCTCTGAATGAAGAAATATATCACAAAAAATCAAGGACGACATTCGGAAAGGACAAAGTTATTAAAATATAAGTGCACTAGTGGAATCTAATACTTTCCTGAGAATTAATGGAAAAATTAATTTACTAAAGAGAAATTTAATATATTTCCAAAATAATCGAATTTGTTTTGAAAATCTATGTCAGGATATAAAATGAACCCAAAACAAGAAAGTACAAGATCAGCAAAGGCAACACATATTTCTATGAAGTTTCATACACGAAACACAAATAACGTTCAAGAATAAACAGATAAATCCTTGCAATAACAAACAGAATAATCTTGTTTTAGGAAATTAATACAAAATCTTTAAAGACCGATCAAAATTTGAATGACCCTGATTTGATTTGAACACGCAATCTCCTGATCTGGAGTCAGACGCGCTACCATTGCCCCACCGGGCAAACGTATAATTTCAACTTCAGAACAAATATAAAAATTAGTCACATGAAAACCATAAAATGGGTATTTCTGAAATGCATCACATATTCGGGAAATATTTAATGAACAGAAAAATAACCTGCCTTGATTAAAATGCATATTCTTCAAGAAAGAAAAACATTTAAACACAAATAAAACATAAGTGACCGGGACTTGACATGAACCTTCTGATCTGTAGTCAGACGCTTTACTATTGCGCTACCGAGTCAACGCAAAATATTGCTTTCTGAATGAAGAAATATATCACAAGAAATCATGGAAGTCATTCGGAAAAGACGAATTAATTAAAATATAAGTACATTTAAAAACCTATTACCTTCCCAAGAATTAATGAAAAACTTAATGAACTAAACAGAAATTTAATATATTTCCAAGATAATCGAATTTGTTTGGAAAATCTATGTCATGATATAAAATGGCTCCAAAATAAGAAACTTCAAGATCAGCAAAGGCAACACATATTTCTATGAAGTTTTATAAACGAAAGACACAAAACGTTCGGGAATAAACCGATAAATCCTTGCAATAACAAACAGAATAATCTTGTTTCAGGAAATTAATACAAAATCTTTAAAGACCGATCAAAATTTGAATGACCCTTATGTGATTTGAACACGCAACCTCCTGATCTGGAGTCAGACGCGCTACCATTGCCCCACCGGGCAAACGTATAATTTCGACTTCAGAACAAATATAAAAATTAGTCACATGAAAACCATAAAATGGGTATTTCTGAAATGCATCACATATTCGGGAAATATTTGATGAACAAAAAAATACCTTGCCTTGATTAAAATGCATATTCTTCAAGAAAGAAAAACATTTAAACACAAATAAAACATAAGTGACCGGGACTTGACATGAACCTTCTGATCTGTAGTCTGACGCTTTACTATTGCGCTACCGAGTCAACGCATGATATTTCTTTCTGAATGAAGAAATATATCACAAGAAATCAAGGAAGTCATTCGGAAAAGACGAATTAATTAAAATATAAGTACATTTAAAAATCTATTACCTTCCCAAGAATTAATGAAAAACTTAATGAACTAAACAGAAATTTAATATATTTCCAAAATAATTGAATTTGTTTTGAAAATCTATGTCATGATATAAAATGGCCCTAAAATAAGAAACTTCAAGATCAGCAAAAGCAACACATATTTCTATGAAGTTTTATAAACGAAACACACAAAACGTTCGAGAATAAACAGATAAATCCTTCCAATAACAACAAGAATAATCTTGCTTCAGGAAATAAATACAAAAACTTTAAAGAACGATCAAAATTTGAAAAACCCTGACGTGATTTGAACATGCAACCTTCGGATCAGGATTCAAACGCGTTCCTGTTGCGCCAACGGGCCCACATATCATTCCGATTTCAGAATAAATATAAAAATTAGTCACATGAAAACCAGAAAATAGGTATTTCTGAAATGCATCACATATTCGGGAAATATTTAATGAACAAAAAAATATCTTGATGTGATTAAAATGTATACTCTTCAGGAAAGAAAAGCATTTAACCACAAATAAAACATTATTGACCAGGACGTGATTTGAACACACAACCTTCTGATCTGGAGTCAGGCGCGCTACCATTGCGATAACGTGTCAACGCTCGAAATTGCCTTCTGAATGAAGAAATATATCATAAGAAATCAAGTAAGACATTCGAAAAGTCGACGTAATTAAAATATAAGTACAAAAAAAATCTATTTCTTTCCCAAGAATTAATGAAAAATTTAATGAACTAAACAGAAATTTAATATATTTAAAAAATTATCCAATTTGATTTGAAAATCTATGTCAGGATATAAACAGGCCCTAAAACAAGAAAGTACAAAATCAGCAAATGCAACCCTTATTTCTTTGAAGTTTCATGCTCAAAACGTTCAAGAAAAAACAGATAAATCTTTGGAATAACAAACAGAAAATTCTAGTTTCAGGAAATTGATACATAAACTTCGAAAAAGGATCAAAATTGAAATGACCCGGACGTGATTTGAACACGCAACCTTCTGAACTGGAGTCAAACGCGCTACCGTCGCGCTACCGTTGCGCCACATATCATGCCGACTTCAGAGTAAATATAAAAATTATTCACATGAAAATCAGAAAATAGCTTTTACTGAAATGCATCACATATTCTGGAAAAATTTCATTAACAAACAAATATCTTGCTTTGATTAAAATGTATATACTTCAGGAAAAAAAACATTTAACCACAAATAAAATATTAATGAACCCGACGTAATTTGAGCACGTAGCCTTCCGATCTGGAATCAGACGCGCGACCGTTGCGCCACCGGGCCACATGTCATTTCTACTTCAGAGTAAATATAAAAATTAGTCACATGAAAATCAGAAAATAAATATTAATGAAATGCATTATATATGTGCGAAAAAATTCATGGAAAAAAATATCTTGCCGTGATTAAAATGCATATTCTTCAGGAAAGAAAAACATACAAATAAAATATTAATGACCCGGACGTGACTTAAACACGCAACCTTCTGATCTGGAGTCAGACGCGCTACCATTGCGGTAACGAGTCAACGCCCGATACTGCTTTCTGAATGAAGAGATATATCACAAGAAATCAAGGATGACATTCGGAAAAGACGCAGAAATTAAAATATTAGTCATTAAAGAAATCCATTACTTTCCTAAGAATTAATGGAAAACTTAATGTACTAAACAGAAATTTAATATATTTTCAAAATTTTCGAAATTGTTTTGAAAATCTATTTTACGATATAAAAAGTCCCCAAAAGAAGAAGGAACAAAATCAGCAAATGCAACACATAATGTTTTGAAGTTTCATGCACGAAACACATAAATCTTTCAAGAATAAACAGATAAATCTTTGTAATAACAAACACAAAATACTTGTTTCAGGAAATTGATACATACACTTGAAATTGATACAAATATTTAATGAACAAAAAAATATCTTGCCGTGAATAAAATGAATATTCTTCAGGGAAGAAAAACATTTAACCACAAACAAATTATTAATGACCCGGACATGACTTGAACACGCAACCTTCTGATCTGGAGTCAGACGGTCTACCATTGCGCTACCGGGTCAACGCATAACATTGCCTTTTGAATGAAGAAATTTATAACAAGAAATCAAGGAAGACATTCGAAAAAGACGACGTAATTAAAATATAATTACATTAAAAAATCTATTACTTTTACAAGAATTAATGAAAATCTTAATGTTCTAAACAGAAATTTAATATATTTAATAAATTATCGAATTTGTTTTGAAAATCTAGGTCATGATATAAAATGGCCCCAAAATAAGAAACTTCAAGATCAGCAAAAGCAACACATATTTCCATGAAGTTTTATATACGAAACACACAAAACGTTCAAGAATAAACAGATAAATCCTTGCAATAAAAACAGAATAATCTTGTTTCAGGAAATTAATAAAAAAACTTTAAAGATCGATCGAAATTTGAAGGACCCTGACGTGATTTGAACACGTAACCTTCGGATCTGGATTCAGACGCGCTACCGTTGCGCTACAGGGTCCACATATCAATCCGATTTCAGAATAAATATAAAAATTAGTCAAATGAAAACCAGAAAATGGGTATTTCTGAAATGCATCATATATTCTGGAAATATTTAAAGAACTAAAAAATATGTTGCCGTGATTTAAATGTACATTCTTCTGGAAAGAAAAACATTTAACCACAAATAAAGTATTAATGACCCGGACCGGACGTGACTTGAACAAGCAACCTTCTTATCTGGAGTCAGACGAGCTACCATTGAGATACCGGGTCAACGCATAACACTGCTGTATGAATGGAGAAATATATCATAAGAAATCAAGGAAGGCATTCGAAAGACAACGTAATTAAAATATAATTGCATTAAAAAATCTATTACTTTCCCAAGAATTAATGAAAAACTTAATGAACTAAACAGAAATTTAATATACTTAAAAAAATATCGAATTTGTTTTGAAAATCTATGTCAGGATGTTAAAAGGCCCTAAAAGAAGAAAGTACAAAATCAGCAAATGCAACACTTATTTCTTTGAAGTTTCATGAACAAACCATTCAAGAATAAAAAGATAAATCTTTGGAATAACAAACAGAAAATTCTAGTTTCAGGTAATTGAAACATACACTTTGAAGATCGATCAAAATTCGAATGACCCGGACGCGATTTGAACACGCAACCTTCAGATCTGGAGTCAGACGCGCTGCCGTTGCGCCACCGGGCCATATATCATTCCGATTTCAGAATAAATATAAAAATTAGTCACATGAAAACCAGAAAATAGGTATTTCTGAAATGCATCACATATTCGGGAAATATTTAATGAACAAAAAATATCTTGCCGTGATTAAAATGTATATTCTTCAGGAAAGAAAAACATTTAACCACAAATAAAATATTAATGACCCGGACGTGACTTGAACACGCAACCTTCTGATCTGGAGACAGACGCGCCACCATTTCTCTACCGGGTAAACCCAAAATATTGCTTTCTGAATGAAGAAATGTATCACAAGAAATTGAGGAAGACATTCGGAAAAGACGACGTAATTAAAATATATGTGTATTAAAAAATCTATTACTTTCCCAAGAATTAAAAAAAATCTTAATGAACTAAACAGAAATTTAATATACTTAAAAAATTATCGAATTTGTTTTGAAAATCAATGTCAGGATGTTAAAAGGCCCTAAAAGAAGAAAGTATAAAATCAGCAAATGCAACACTTATTTCTTTGAAGTTTCATGTACAAAACGTTCAAGAATAAACAGATAAATCTTTGGAAAAACAAACAGAAAATTGATACATACCCTTTGAAGAACGATCAAATTTCGAATGACTCGGACGTGATTTGAACACGCAACCTTCTGATCTTTAGTCAGACGCGCTACCGTTGCGCCACCGGGCCACATAACGTTCCGACTTCAGAGTAAATATAAAAATTACTGACATGAAAATCAGAAAATAGCTTGTACTGAAATGCATCATATATCCGGGAAAAATTTCATTAACATACAAATATCTTGGCGTGATTAAAATGTATATACTTCAGGAAAAAAAAACATGTAACCACAAATAGAATATTAATGACCCGGACGTGACTTGAAAACGCAACCTTCTGATCTGGAGTCAGACGCGCTACCATTGCGCTACCGGGTCAACGTATGATATTGCCTTTTGAATGAAGAAATTTATCACAAGAAATCAAGGAAGACATTCGGACGACGTAATTTAAATATAATTGCATTAAAAATCTATTACTTTCCCAAGAATTAATGAAAAACTTAATGAACTAAACAGAAATTTAATATATTTAAAAATTTATCAAATTTGTTTTGAAAATCTATGTCAGGATATTAACCTTCCTACAGTATTCGGGTCTTTTTTGACCCATATCAAATTTATTTCGTATAGATCTATTCTATTTTGGGGAATTTTTCAAAAATATTTTGTGACTTTGATTTCATAGTCATACTAAATATTCAGTTATGTGTAATTTTTTTTTCAAATGGTAGTTTTTTTACAGTAAAAATTGTAACACATAAGTCGTTCGGGTCAATTTTGACCCATGTTGAATTTTTAGCACATAGGAAAAATAAAAAATATAAAATCCAATATATTATTCAATTATTATTACTGTGACAATGCCCCTATTAATTATTATTCCTGTGACAATTGTATAACCCTGAAATGTAC
The DNA here is from genome assembly GCA_951213105.1 of Amaurobius ferox. Classification (NCBI taxonomy): domain Eukaryota; kingdom Metazoa; phylum Arthropoda; class Arachnida; order Araneae; family Amaurobiidae; genus Amaurobius; species Amaurobius ferox. Next base: position 118,769,841 of record OX578144.1, on the reverse strand, counting down.
GTTACTGTGGATGAACAACTGGTAGCTTTCCGAGGAATGTGCTCATTCCGCCAGTACATGCCCATGAAACCAGCCATGTACGGCAAAAAATTTTGGGTACTCTGTGACAACGCTATCAATTATGTCTGGAATATACAACCCTACCTTGGAAATAAGCCTGGTTCTGCACCAGAGCGAAACCAAGATCTCAGGGTTATCAACGATCTCATTTAAGGTTTGAATTGACATAATGTAACATGTGATATTTTTTTCATGTCGTATGAACTTGAACAGCTTCTTCTGAAAAAACAACAACTCACAATGATTGGAACAATGAGAAAAAATAAGGCAACTATTCCTCCGCAGTGGCTTGCAAAAGGGGCCCCAAACTACACATCGATATTTGCATTCACGAAGTATACAACTCTTATATCGCACATTTCGAAGAGAGGCAAGTGTGTGGTTTTCCAGAGCACTCTTCACCATGACAGTAAAATATTAGACACAGTCACAAAGAAATCTCAAATCATTTTGGACTATAACATCACCAATGGAGGGGTAGACCAACACCCTCTATATTCAAGGCCTACACACCCATCCCGTAATGGCCGACACCGTAGTCCAACGCAATACGAGTTTGTACTGAAATTGTTTTGGGCGAATTTTTTTTTTTAATTTAAATGTTCCAGCAGGATGAGGATTTTATTTTTCTTTAAAATAAATCTGCTTTAATTTAAATTAGAATTTGTTGATATAAATCAGATTCTTTCTTTCTTTTTTTGTGTGTGATTTGGAATGAAAGAATAATCTTAATACAACCATTTTATAATTTAATAAGTTACTTAAAATATTTATAACTTTATATTATATAGAATATTAATATTTAGTGAATAAAAATTCATTGTAATCATAACCTGTTATTTTACATGTTGCTTTGCATAATCATATTTATTAGGAAGTATTAAAACTAAACATAAAAACTAAAAGTGAAATTAAAAATCAAATCTTTACTGAAGATTAATTTAAATTCAATCGAAATAAATTAAAATTTACATGATTAAAAAGCATGTATGTAGCTAATAATTTCCAAGGTGAAAATAAAAATTTTAAAACCTAACATAAAATGAAACACATGTATGGAAAGTAATTCCAAGGTAAGTTTAAATATTTATATAAATAGGTTACATCAATACACTATATATATAATGTTTCAGTTGAATAAGAAGAAACTAAAAATGTTTAAATTTAGTTCAAAGAAAAAATAATGCAGTGATGTATTAACATTTTGTTTAAATCAAACTATAGTATTTATATTAACTTCATGAATATTAAATTTATTATTTACTTTCAAAAATAAGTGAAACACACTTTATACAATAAAACAACAAAAATTGTTTCTATATATAATTTTCATTTCCTATAAAGCATAAATTCAGATGGTGCATACAGCGGAATCGTTACCGATGTGCCAGTTTTCTCATCGTAGTGTACAGTCTCTCGAATAATATCACCAGATGTAAAATGCTGCTCACAAAGCTAAAAAAAAAATTTAAAAAAATATACATTCTAAATAGTTATATACATTCTAAAAATGCTAATATACATTCTAAATATTCTTCTAAATAGTTAAACAATATCTCATGACTAATCATTGCTTCGAGATGTTTCACTGTATAATAATATTCCTTATAATTATATTAAATAATCAAATATAATTATTTGAACACTTAGAAATGAAAACTATCTAGGCACCAGCCAGAAATCGAACCCGGATCATTATCATGCTATATTAAATCAAACATAGGTTCATAAACTTTAATATAATTTCATAAATTCCTAAACTCATATTCATAAACTAATATAATTTCCCAAACTCATATGCATAAATTGAACCTTTAAGTACATAAATTCAATTAGAATTTAATAAGTTTAACGACATAATCTTATTTTTTCAAATTACAATATCTTTACTTCCCTTGTGCATTAAAACACATGGGAGGAACCTAATTATATATATGTTCTAGGTTAGCTTATTTAAAATCCTGCATAAGCTTATACAATTTTTATCAATGTGTACATAAGTATTTAAAAAGAACAGTACTTACCCTAGAATTCTTCGTAACTTCGAATCCATCTCTTCTAAGGAAAAAAATCCATTTTTTTCTTACTTCAGGATCTTTGGGAAAATTGAAAACTGAAGAATGTGGGCCGTTATTGTAGTTCCCACGACAACCAACTGCCGAACAACGATACGGCATTACACAATTAAATCTTCGAAAAAATAGTAAAAAAAATAGCTGTAATTAAGAGCTCAAATAAAATCTAAACAAATAAATGTAAAACGAATTCAATACTCGATCACACTCAGATTCCAGAAGTAGTGTGTTCCAGAAGTAGCGCAATGAAGAAGTAGAATGGGGACGGCTGGCTAGACTACACGACGCTACCCATACGTTATCAGTTCTTCTGGATATTCCCTTGGACTACGAAGTCGTCCATCTTGCTACTTCCGGTTTTCTCTGTAGGGGCCTGTTAGATATAGAGGGTGTTGGGTAGACACGTTAGATAAACTGGTCTCCCACTATTCCGGTCGGAAGAAGACAAACAGATGGCCCATTGTAGTTTTCTCCAACATCCTGGACATTTCGGCGTATAATGCATCCCCATTGTTTATCAAGATCAATCCAGCATGGAAGATGAGGTAATTTCGCAAAAGGAGAATCTTCATTGAGAAGCTTGTCATGACTTTGGTAACCCACCACATTGACGGAAGAAAACATCTGCCAAGAGCAAGAGCAGCCCGAAAATTGGCGATGAATATTCTAAACTCAGGATAACCTGAATCCCGACCTGAAGCATCCGGAAGTGTAGCAACTGCTGGCAAGCCTGAAGCATCCGGAAGTGTAGCAACTGCTGGCAAAAGGGACGATGTCACTGGTGCCCACAGACTGACAGCACAAGTTATGTAAAGTGTTTCAAATTTGGACACTTGACTTATAAGAAACATTTCTATCAAGTGTGTAACATTTGTATATATACGGAATTACTTCCAGAATTGTATTGTTGGCGGTAAGCTAAATATTTCACAAATATTTAGTCTGTACTGTGTAATTTTGATTTCATGAAACGAATGTTCTAAAATATAAAATATCTACTATATAAAAATAAATATATGTAATAAATACAGGAAAATACTTCATTGTATTGTATTTGAAAGTTTACAGTAATTTGCAGGAATGAATGATTAAATTACATTATATATTTATATATTACATTGCATTTAAACATATTATATATTTAAATTACATATATTATATATTTACATTACTAATATTTATAAAGTGTGACTTCAATTCAATAATATTGAAAATTACACCATGGGTCATTTTTGACCCGAACACCTTAGGTGTATACTAAATTTGAACAACGTATGAAGGCTAAAAGGCCCTAAAATAAGAAAGTACAAAATCAGCAAATGCAAAACTTAATTCTTTGAAGTTTCATGAACAAACCGTTCAAGGATAAACAAATAAATCTTTGGAATAACGAACAGAAAATTCTAGTTTCAGGAAATTGAAACATACACTTTGAAGAACAATCATAATTCGAATGAACCGGACGTGATTTGAACACACAACCTTCCGATCTGGAGTCAGACGCGCTACCGTTGCGCCACCGGGCCACATATCATTCCGATTTCAGAATAAATATAAAAATTAGTCAAATGAAAACCAGAAAATATGTATTTCTGAAATGCATCACATTTTCGGGAAATATTTAATGTACAAAAAAATATATTGCCGTGATTAAAATGTATACTCTTCAGGAAAGAAAAAAAAATAACCACAAATGAACTATTAATGACCCGGACGTGACTTGAACACGCAACCTTCTGATCTGGAGTCAGACGCGCTACCATTGCGCTACCGGGTCAACGCGTAACACTGCTTTCTGAATGAAGAAATATATCACAATAAATCAAGGAAGACATTCGGAAAAGACGACGTAATTAAAATATAAATGCATTAAAAAGTTTATAACTTTCCCAAGAATTAATGAAAAACTTAATGAACTAAACAGAAATTTAATATATTTAAAAAATTATCGAATTTGTTTTGAAAATCTATGTCAGGATATAAAAAGGCTCTAAAACAAGAAAGTATAAAATCAGCAAATGCAACACTTATTTCTATGAAGTTTCATGCACAAAACCTTTAAGAATAAACAGATAAATCTTTAGAATAACAAACAGAAAATTGATACATACACTTCGAAGAATGATCAAAATTCGAATCACCCTTCCGTGATTTGAACACGCTACCTTCTGATCTGGAGTCAAACGCGCTACCGTTGCGCCACCGGGCCACATATCATTCCGATTTCAGAATAAATATAAAAATTAGTCAAATGAAAACCAGAAAAAAAGTATTTCTGAAACGCATCACATATTCGGGAAATATTTAATGAACAAAAAAATATATTGCCGTGAGTAAAATGTATACTCTTCAGGGAAAAAACATTTAACCACAAATGAAATATTAATGACCCGGACGTGACTTGAACACGCAACCTTCTGATCTGGAGTCAGACGCGCTACCATTGCGCTACCGGGTCAACGCTTAACACTGCTTTCTGAATGAAGAAATATATCACAATAAATCAAGGAAGACATTCGGAAAAGACGACGTAATTAAAATATAAAAGCATTAAAAAATCTATAACATTCCCAAGAATTAATGAAAACTTAATGAACTAAACATAAATTTAATATATTTACAAAATTATCGAATCTGGTTTGAAAATCTATGTCAGGGTATAAAAAGGCCCTTAAACAAGAAAATATAAAATCAGCATATGCAACACTTATTTCTTTGAAGTTTCATGCACAAAACGTTCAAGAATAAGCAGATAAATCTTTGGAATTACAAACAGAAAATTGATACATACACTTCGAAGAACGATCAAAATTCGAATGACCCGGACGTGATTTGAACTCGCAACCTTCTGATCTGGAGTCAGACGCGCAACCGTTGCGCCACCGGCCCACCTATCGTTCCGACTTCAGAGTAAATATAAAAATTGGTGACATAAAAATCAGAAAATAGCTTTTACTGAAATGCATCATATATTCGGGAAAAATTTCATGAAAAAACAAATATCTTGCCGTGATTAAGATGTATATACTTCAGGAAAAAAAACATTTAACCACAAAAAAAATATTAATGGCCCGGACGTGACTTGGACACGCAACCTTCTGATCTGGAGTCTGACGCGCTACCTTTGGGCCACCGGGCCACATATCGCTCCGACTTCAGAGTAAATATAAAAATTAGTGACATGAAAATCAGAAAATAGCTTTTACTGAAATGCATCATATATTCGGGAAAAATTTCATGAAAAAACAAATATCTTGCCGTGATTAAGATGTATATACTTCAGGAAAAAAAACATTTAACCACAAAAAAAATATTAATGGCCCGGACGTGACTTGGACACGCAACCTTCTGATCTGGAGTCTGACGCGCTACCTTTGCGCCACCGGGCCACATATCGCTCCGACTTCAGAGTAAATATATAAATTAGTGACATGAAAATCAGAAAATAGCTTTTACTGAAATGCATCATATATTCGGGAAAAATTTCATGAAAAAACAAATATCTTGCCGTGATTAAGATGTATATACTTCAGGAAAAAAAACATTTAACCACAAAAAAAATATTAATGGCCCGGACGTGATTTGAACACGCTACCTTCTGATCTGGGGTCAGACGCGCAACCGTTGCGCCACCGGCCCACCTATTGTTCCGACTTCAGAGTAAATATAAAAATTGGTGACATAAAAATCAGAAAATAGCTTTTACTGAAATGCATCATATATTCGGGAAAAATTTCATGAAAAAACAAATATCTTGCCGTGATTAAGATGTATATACTTCAGGAAAAAAAACATTTAACCACAAAAAAAATATTAATGGCCCGGACGTGACTTGGACACGCAACCTTCAGATCTGGAGTCTGACGCGCTACCTTTGCGCCACCGGGCCACATATCGCTCCGACTTCAGAGTAAATATATAAATTAGTGACATGAAAATCAGAAAAAAACTTTTACAGAAATGCATCATATATTCGGGAAAAATTTCATGAAAAAACAGTTAACTTTCCGTGTTTAAAATGTATATATTTCAGGAAAAAAACATTTATCCCCAAATAAAATATTAATGACCCGGACGTGACTTGAACACGCAACCTTCTGATCTGGAGTCAGACGCGCTACCATTGCGCTACAGGGTCAACGCATAACACTGCTTTCTGAATGAGGAAATATATCATAATAAATCAAGGAAGACATTCGGAATAGACGACGTAATTAAAATATAAATGCATTAAAAAATCTATAACTTTCCCATGAATTAATGAAAACTTAATGAACTAAACATAAATATAATATATTTACAAAATTATCGAAATTGGTTTGAAAATCTATGTCAGGGTATAAAAAGGCCCTAAAACAAGAAAGTATAAAATCAGCATATGCAACACTTATTTCTTTGAAGTTTCATGCACAATACGTTCAAGAATAAGCAGATAAATCTTTGGAATAACAAACAGAAAATTCTAGTTTCAGGAAATTGATACATACACTTTGAAGAACAATCAAAATTCGAATGACCCGGACGTGATTTGAACACGCAACCTTCTGATCTGGAGTCAAACGCGCTACCGTTGGGCCACCGGGCCACATACCATTCCGATTTCAGAATAAATATAAAAATTAGTCAAATGAAAACCAGACAATTAGTATTTCTGAAATGCATCACATATTCGGGAAATATTTAATGAACAAAAAAATATATTGCCGTGAGTAAAATGTATACTCTTCAGGGAAAAAACATTTAACCACAAATGAAATATTAATGACCCGGACGTGACTTGAACACGCAACCTTCTGATCTGGAGTCAGACGCGCTACCATTGCGCTACCGGTTCAATGCTTAACACTGCTTTCTGAATGAAGAAATATATCACAATAAATCAAGGAACACGATCGGAAAAGACGACGTAATTAAAATATAAAAGCTTTAAAAAATCTATAACTTTCCCAAGAATTAATGAAATCTTAATGAACTAAACATAAATTTAATATATTTACAAAATTATCGAAATTGGTTTGAAAATCTATGTCAGGGTATAAAAAGGCCCTAAAACAAGAAAGTATAAAATCAGCATATGCAACACATATTTCTTTGAAGTTTCATGCACAAAACGTTCAAGAATAAGCAGATAAATCTTTGGAATTACAAACAGAAAATTCTAGTTTCAGGAAATTGATACATACACTTCGAAGAACGATCAAAATTCGAATGACCCGGACTTGATTTGAACTAGCAACCTTCTGATCTGGAGTCGGACGCGCTACCTTTGCGCCACCGGGCCACATATCGTTCCGACTTCAGAGTAAATATAAAAATTAGTGACATGAAAATCAGAAAATAGCTTTTACCGAAATGCATCATATATTCGGGAAAAATTTCATGAAAAAACAGATACCTTGCCGTGATTAAAATGTATATACTTCAGGAAAAAAGACATTCAACCACAAATAAAATATTAATGACCCGGACGTGACTTGAACACGCAAGCTTCTGATCTGCAGACAGACGCGCTTCCATTGCTCTACCGGGTAAACGCAAAGCATTGCTTTCTGAATGAAGAAATGTATCACAAGAAATTGAGGAAGACATTCGGAAAAGACGACGTAATTAAAATATAAGTGTATTTAAAAATCTATTACTTTCCCAAGAATTAATGAAAAACTTAATGAACTAAACAGAAATTTAATATATTTGCAACATTATCGAATTTGATTTGAAAATCTATGTCAGGATATAAAAAAGCCCTAAAACAAGAAAGTATAAAATCAGCAAATGCAACACTTATTTCTTTGAATTTCATGCACAAAAGGAACAAACAGATAAATCTTTGGAATAACAAACAGAAAATTAATACATACCCTTTGAAGAACGATCAAAATTCGAATGACCCGGACGTGATTTGAACACTCAACCTTCTGATCTGGAGTCAGACGCGCTACCGTTGCTCCACCGGGTCACGTATCGTTCCAACTTCAGAGTAAATATAAAAATTAGTGACATGAAAATCAGAAAATAGCTTTTACTGAAATGCATCATGTTTTCGTGAAAAATGTCATGAAAAAAAAAATATCTTGCCGTGATTAAAATGTATATACTTCAGGAAAAATACCATTTAACCACAAATAAAATATTAATGACCCGGACATGACTTGAACACGCAACTTTCTGATCTGGAGTCAGACGCGCTACCATTGCTCTACCTTGTAAACGCGAAATGCTGCTTTCTGAAAGAAGAAATGTATCACAAGAATTTGAGGAAGACATTCGGAAAAGACGACGTAATTATAATATAAGTGCATTAAAATGTCTATTACTTTCCCAAGAATTAAAGAAAAACTTAATGAACTAAACAGAAATTTAATATATTTACAAAATTATCGAATTTGTTTTGAAAATGTATGTCAGGATATAAAAAGGCACTAACACAAGAAAGTATAAAATCAGCAAATGCAACACTTATTTCATTGAAGTTTCATGAACAAAACGTTCAAGAATAAACAGATAAATCTTTGGAATAACCAACACAAAATTCTAGTTTCAGGAAATTGATACGTACCCTTTGGAGAACGATCAAAATTCGAATGACCCGGACGTGATTTGAACACGCAACCTTCTGATCTGGAGTCAGACGCGCTACCGTTGCGCCACCGGGCCACATATCATTCCGATTTGAGAATAAATAGAAAAATTAGTCAAATGAAAACCAGAAAATATGTATTTCTGAAATGCATCACATATTCGGGAAATATTTAATGAACAAAAAAATATATTGCCGTGACTGATATGTATAATCTTCAGGAAAGAAAAACATTTAACCACAAATGAACTATTAATGACCCGGACGTGACTAGAACACGCAACCTTATGATCTGGAGTCAGACGCGCTACCATTGCGCTACCGGGTCAACGCGTAACACTGCTTTCTGAATGAAGAAATATATCACAATAAATCAAGGAAAACATTCGGAAAAGACGACGTAATTAAAATATAAATGCATTAAAAAGTTTATAACTTTCCCAAGAATTAATGAAAAACTTAATGAACTAAACAGAAATTTAATATATTTGAAAAATTATCGAATTTGTTTTGAAAATCTATGTCAGGATATAAAAAGGCTCTAAAACAAGAAAGTATAAAATCAGCAAATGCAACACTTATTTCTATGAAGTTTCATGCACAAAACCTTTAAGAATAAACAGATAAATCTTTAGAATAACAAACAGAAAATTGATACATACACTTCGAAGAATGATCAAAATTCGAATCACCCTTCCGTGATTTGAACACGCTACCTTCTGATCTGGAGTCAATCGCGCTACCGTTGCGCCACCGGGCCACATATCATTCCGACTTCAGAGTAAATATAAAAATTGGTGACATAAAAATCAGAAAATAGCTTTTACTGAAATGCATCATATATTCGGGAAAAATTTCATGAAAAAACAAATATCTTGCCGTGATTAAGATGTATATACTTCAGGAAAAAAACATTTAACCACAAAAAAAATATTAATGGCCCGGACGTGACTTGGACACGCAACCTTCTGATCTGGAGTCAGACGCGCTACCATTGCGCTACAGGGTCAACGCATAACACTGCTTTCTGAATGAGGAAATATATCATAATAAATCAAGGAAGACATTCGGAATAGACGACGTAATTAAAATATAAATGCATAAAAAAATCTATAACTTTCCCATGAATTAATGAAAACTTAATGAACTAAACATAAATATAATATATTTACAAAATTATCGAAATTGGTTTGAAAATCTATGTCAGGGTATAAAAAGGCCCTAAAACAAGAAAGTATAAAATCAGCATATGCAACACTTATTTCTTTGAAGTTTCATGCACAATACGTTCAAGAATAAGCAGATAAATCTTTGGAATAACAAACAGAAAATTATTGTTTCAGGAAATTGATACATACACTTTGAAGAACAATCAAAATTCGAATGACCCGGACGTGATTTGAACACGCAACCTTCTGATCTGGAGTCAAACGCGCGACCGTTGCGCCACCGGGCCACATATCATTCCGATTTCAGAATAAATATAAAAATTAGTCAAATGAAAACCAGAAAATAAGTATTTCTGAAATGCATCACATATTCGGGAAATATTTAATGAACAAAAAAATATATTGCCGTGAGTAAAATGTATATTCTTCAGGGAAAAAACATTTAACCACAAATGAAATATTAATGACCCGGACGTGACTTGAGCACGCAACCTTCTGATCTGGAGTCAGACGCGCTACCATTGCGCTACCGGGTCAATGCTTAACACTGCTTTCTGAATGAAGAAATATATCACAATAAATCAAGGAACACAATCGGAAAAGACGACGTAATTAAAATATAAAAGCTTTAAAAAATCTATAACTTTCCCAAGAATTAATGAAAACTTAATGAACTAAACATAAATTTAATATATTTACAAAATTATCGAAATTGGTTTGAAAATATATGTCAGGGTATAAAAAGGCCCTAAAACAAGAAAGTATAAAATCAGCATATGCAACACTTATTTCTTTGAAGTTTCATGCACAATACGTTCAAGAATAAGCAGATAAATCTTTGGAATAACAAACAGAAAATTCTAGATTCAGGAAATTGATACATACACTTTGAAGAACAATCAAAATTCGAATGACCCGGACGTGATTTGAACACGCAACCTTCTGATCTGGAATCAAACGCGCTACAGTTGCGCCACCGGGCCACATATCATTCCGATTTCAGAATAAATATAAAAATTAGTCAAATGAAAACCAGAAAATAAGTATTTCTGAAATGCATCACATATTCGAGTAATATTTAATGAACAAAAAAATATATTGCCGTGACTGATATGTATACTCTTCAGGAAAGAAAAACATTTAACCACAAATGAACTATTAATGACCCGGACGTGACTTGAACACGCAACCCTCTGATCTGGAGTCAGACGCGCTACCATTGCGCTACCGGGTCAACGCTTAACACTGCTTTCTGAATGAAGAAATATATCACAATAAATCAAGGAACACAATAGGAAAAGACGACGTAATTAAAATATAAAAGCTTTAAAAAATCTATAACTTTCCCAAGAATTAATGAAAACTTAATGAACTAAACATAAATTTAATATATTTACAAAATTATCGAAATTGGTTTGAAAATCTATGTCAGGGTATAAAAAGGCCCTAAAACAAGAAAGTATAAAATCAGCATATGCAACACTTATTTCTTTGAAGTTTCATGCACTATACGTTCAAGAATAAGCAGATAAATCTTTGGAATAACAAACAGAAAATTCTAGTTTCAGGAAATTGATACATACACTTTGAAGAACAATCAAAATTCCAATGACCCGGACGTGATTTGAACACGCAACCTTCTGATCTGGAGCCAAACGCGCTACCGTTGCGCCACAGGGCCACATATCATTCCGATTTCAGAATAAATATAAAAATTAGTCAAATGAAAACCAGAAAATAAGTATTTCTGAAATGCATCACATATTCGGGAAATATTTAATGAACAAAAAAATATATTGCCGTGAGTAAAATGTATACTCTTCAGGGAAAAAACATTTAACCACAAATGAAATATTAATGACCCGGACGTGACTTGAACACGCAACCTTCTGATCTGGAGTCAGACGCGCTACCATTGCGCTACCGGGTCAAAGCTTAACACTGCTTTCTGAATGAAGAAATATATCACAATAAATCAAGGAACACAATCGGAAAAGACGACGTAATTAAAATATAAAAGCTTTAAAAAATCTATAACTTTCCCAAGAATTAATGAAAACTTAATGAACTAAACATAAATTTAATATATTTACAAAATTATCGAAATTGGTTTGAAAATCTATGTCAGGGTATAAAAAGGCCCTAAAAAAAGAAAGTATAAAATCAGCATATGCAACACTTATTTCTTTGAAGTTTCATGCACAATACGTTCAAGAATAAGCAGATAAATCTTTGGAATAACAAACAGAAAATTCTAGTTTCAGGAAATTGATACATACACTTTGAAGAACAATCAAAATTCGAATGACCCGGACGTGATTTGAACACGCAACCTTCTGATCTGGAGTCAAACGCGCTACCGTTGCGCCACAGGGCCACATACCATTCCGATTTCAGAATAAATATAAAAATTAGTCAAATGAAAACCAGAAAATAAGTATTTCTGAAATGCATCACATATTCGGGAAATATTTAATGAACAAAAAAATGTATCGCCGTGAGTAAAATGTATACTCTTCAGGAAAAAAACATTTAACCACAAGTGAAATATTAATGACCCGGACGTGACTTGAACACGCATCCCTCTGATCTGGAGTCAGACGCGCTACCATTGCGCTACCGGGTCAATGCTTAACACTGCTTTCTGAATGAAGAAATATATCACAATAAATCAAGGAACACAATCGGAAAAGACGACGTAATTAAAATATAAAAGCTTTAAAAAATCTATAACTTTCCCAAGAATTAATGAAAACTTAATGAACTAAACATAAATTTAATATATTTACAAAATTATCGAAATTGGTTTGAAAATCTATGTCAGGGTATAAAAAGGCCCTAAAAAAAGAAAGTATAAAATCAGCATATGCAACACTTATTTCTTTGAAGTTTCATGCACAATACGTTCAAGAATAAGCAGATAAATCTTTGGAATAACAAACAGAAAATTCTAGTTTCAGGAAATTGATACATACACTTTGAAGAACAATCAAAATTCGAATGACCCGGACGTGATTTGAACACGCAACCTTCTGATCTGGAGTCAAACGCGCTACCGTTGCGCCACAGGGCCACATACCATTCCGATTTCAGAATATATATAAAAATTAGTCAAATGAAAACCAGAAAATAAGTATTTCTGAAATGCATCACATATTCGGGAAATATTTAATGAACAAAAAAATATATCGCCGTGAGTAAAATGTATACTCTTCAGGAAAAAAACATTTAACCACAAGTGAAATATTAATGACCCGGACGTGACTTGAACACGCAACCCTCTGATCTGGAGTCAGACGCGCTACCATTGCGCTACCGGGTCAATGCTTAACACTGCTTTCTGAATGAAGAAATATATCACAATAAATCAAGGAACACAATCGGAAAAGACGACGTAATTAAAATATAAAAGCTTTAAGAAATCTATAACTTTCCCAAGAATTAATGAAAACTTAATGAACTAAACATAAATTTAATATATTTACAAAATTATCGAAATTGGTTTGAAAATCTATGTCAGGGTATAAAAAGGCCCTAAAACAAGAAAGTATAAAATCAGCATATGCAACACTTATTTCTTTGAAGTTTCATGCACAATACGTTCAAGAATAAGCAGATAAATCTTTGGAATAACAAACAGAAAATTCTAGTTTCAGGAAATTGATACATACACTTTGAAGAACAATGAAAATTCGAATGACCTGGACGTGATTTGAACACGCAACCTTCTGATCTGGAGTCAAACGCGCTACCGTTGCGCCACAGGGCCGCATACCGTTCCGATTTCAGAATAAATATAAAAATTAGTCAAATGAAAACCAGAAAATAAGTATTTCTGAAATGCATCACATATTCGGGAAATATTTAATGAACAAAAAAATATATTGCCGTGAGTAAAATGTATACTCTTCAGGGAAAAAACATTTAACCACAAGTGAAATATTAATGACTCGGACGTGACTTGAACACGCAACCCTCTGATCTGGAGTCAGACGCGCTAACATTGCGCTACCGGGTCAATGCTTAACACTGCTTTCTGAATGAAGAAATATATCACAATAAATCAAGGAACACAATCGGAAAAGACGACGTAATTAAAATATAAAAGCTTTAAAAAATCTATAACTTTCCCAAGAATTAATGAAAACTTAATGAACTAAACATAAATTTAATATATTTACAAAATTATCGAAATTGGTTTGAAAATCTATGTCAGGGTATAAAAAGGCCCTAAAACAAGAAAGTATAAAATCAGCATATGCAACACTTATTTCTTTGAAGTTTCATGCACTATACGTTCAAGAATAAGCAGATAAATCTTTGGAATAACAAACAGAAAATTCTAGTTTCAGGAAATTGATACATACACTTTGAAGAACAATCAAAATTCCAATGACCCGGACGTGATTTGAACACGCAACCTTCTGATCTGGAGTCAAACGCGCTACCGTTGCGCCACCGAGCCACATATCATTCCGATTTCAGAATAAATATAAAAATTAGTCAAATGAAAACCAGAAAATAAGTATTTCTGAAATGCATCACATATTCGGGAAATATTTAATGAACAAAAAAATATATTGCCGTGAGTAAAATGTATACTCTTCAGGGAAAAAACATTTAACCACAAGTGAAATATTAATGACCCGGACGTGACTTGAACACGCAACCCTCTGATCTGGAGTCAGACGCGCTACCATTGCGCTACCGGGTCAATGCTTAACACTGCTTTCTGAATGAAGAAATATATCACAATAAATCAAGGAACACAATAGGAAAAGACGACGTAATTAAAATATAAAAGCTTTAAAAAATCTATAACTTTCCCAAGAATTAATGAAAACTTAATGAACTAAACATAAATTTAATATATTTACAAAATTATCGAAATTGGTTTGAAAATCTATGTCAGGGTATAAAAAGGCCCTAAAAAAAGAAAGTATAAAATCAGAATATGCAACACTTATTTCTTTGAAGTTTCATGCACAATACGTTCAAGAATAAGCAGAGAAATCTTTGGAATAACAAACAGAAAATTCTAGTTTCAGGAAATTGATACATACACTTTGAAGAACAATCAAAATTCGAATGACCCGGACGTGATTTGAACACGCAACCTTCTAATCTGGAGTCAAACGCGCTACCGTTGCGCCACAGGGCCACATATCATCCCGATTTCAGAATAAATATAAAAATTAGTCAAATGAAAACCAGAAAATAAGTATTTCTGAAATGCATCACATATTCGGGAAATATTTAATGAACAAAAAATATATTGCCGTGAGTAAAATGTATACTCTTCAGGGAAAAAACATTCAACCACAAATGAAATATTAATGACCCGGACGTGACTTGAACACGCAACCTTCTGATCTGGAGTCAGACGCGCTACCATTGCGCTACCGGGTCAAAGCCTAACACTGCTTTCTGAATGAAGAAATATATCACAATAAATCAAGGAACACAATCGGAAAAGACGACGTAATTAAAATATAAAAGCTTTAAAAAATCTATAACTTTCCCAAGAATTAATGAAAACTTAATGAACTAAACATAAATTTAATATATTTACAAAATTATCGAAATTGGTTTCAAAATCTATGTCAGGGTATAAAAAGGCCCTAAAAAAAGAAAGTATAAAATCAGCATATGCAACACTTATTTCTTTGAAGTTTCATGCACAATACGTTCAAGAATAAGCAGATAAATCTTTGGAATAACAAACAGAAAATTCTAGTTTCAGGAAATTGATACATACACTTTGAAGAACAATCAAAATTCGAATGACCCGGACGTGATTTGAACACGCAACCTTCTGATCTGGAGTCAAACGCGCTACCGTTGCGCCACCGAGCCACATATCATTCCGATTTCAGAATAAATATAAAAATTAGTCAAATGAAAACCAGAAAATAAGTATTTCTGAAATGCATCACATATTCGGGAAATATTTAATGAACAAAAAAATATATTGCCGTGAGTAAAATGTATACTCTTCAGGGAAAAAACATTTAACCACAAGTGAAATATTAATGACCCGGACGTGACTTGAACACGCAACCCTCTGATCTGGAGTCAGACGCGCTACCATTGCGCTACCGGGTCAATGCTTAACACTGCTTTCTGAATGAAGAAATATATCACAATAAATCAAGGAACACAATCGGAAAAGACGACGTAATTAAAATATAAAAGCTTTATAAAATCTATAACTTTCCCAAGAATTAATGAAAACTTAATGAACTAAACATAAATTTAATATATTTACAAAATTATCGAAATTGGTTTGAAAATCTATGTCAGGGTATAAAAAGGCCCTAAAAAAAGAAAGTATAAAATCAGCATATGCAACACTTATTTCTTTGAAGTTTCATGCACAATACGTTCAAGAATAAGCAGATAAATCTTTGGAATAACAAACAGAAAATTCTAGTTTCAGGAAATTGATACATACACTTGGAAGAACAATCAAAATTCGAATGACCCGGACGTGATTTGAACACGCAACCTTCTGATCTGGAGTCAAACGCGCTACCGTTGCGCCACAGGGCCACATACCATTCCGATTTCAGAATATATATAAAAATTAGTCAAATGAAAACCAGAAAATAAGTATTTCTGAAATGCATCACATATTCGGGAAATATTTAATGAACAAAAAAATATATCGCCGTGAGTAAAATGTATACTCTTCAGGAAAAAAACATTTAACCACAAGTGAAATATTAATGACCCGGACGTGACTTGAACACGCAACCCTCTGATCTGGAGTCAGACGCGCTACCATTGCGCTACCGGGTCAATGCTTAACACTGCTTTCTGAATGAAGAAATATATCACAATAAATCAAGGAACACAATCGGAAAAGACGACGTAATTAAAATATAAAAGCTTTAAGAAATCTATAACTTTCCCAAGAATTAATGAAAACTTAATGAACTAAACATAAATTTAATATATTTACAAAATTATCGAAATTGGTTTGAAAATCTATGTCAGGGTATAAAAAGGCCCTAAAACAAGAAAGTATAAAATCAGCATATGCAACACTTATTTCTTTGAAGTTTCATGCACAATACGTTCAAGAATAAGCAGATAAATCTTTGGAATAACAAACAGAAAATTCTAGTTTCAGGAAATTGATACATACACTTTGAAGAACAATGAAAATTCGAATGACCTGGACGTGATTTGAACACGCAACCTTCTGATCTGGAGTCAAACGCGCTACCGTTGCGCCACAGGGCCGCATACCGTTCCGATTTCAGAATAAATATAAAAATTAGTCAAATGAAAACCAGAAAATAAGTATTTCTGAAATGCATCACATATTCGGGAAATATTTAATGAACAAAAAAATATATTGCCGTGAGTAAAATGTATACTCTTCAGGGAAAAAACATTTAACCACAAGTGAAATATTAATGACTCGGACGTGACTTGAACACGCAACCCTCTGATCTGGAGTCAGACGCGCTAACATTGCGCTACCGGGTCAATGCTTAACACTGCTTTCTGAATGAAGAAATATATCACAATAAATCAAGGAACACAATCGGAAAAGACGACGTAATTAAAATATAAAAGCTTTAAAAAATCTATAACTTTCCCAAGAATTAATGAAAACTTAATGAACTAAACATAAATTTAATATATTTACAAAATTATCGAAATTGGTTTGAAAATCTATGTCAGGGTATAAAAAGGCCCTAAAACAAGAAAGTATAAAATCAGCATATGCAACACTTATTTCTCTGAAGTTTCATGCACTATACGTTCAAGAATAAGCAGATAAATCTTTGGAATAACAAACAGAAAATTCTAGTTTCAGGAAATTGATACATACACTTTGAAGAACAATCAAAATTCCAATGACCCGGACGTGATTTGAACACGCAACCTTCTGATCTGGAGTCAAACGCGCTACCGTTGCGCCACCGAGCCACATATCATTCCGATTTCAGAATAAATATAAAAATTAGTCAAATGAAAACCAGAAAATAAGTATTTCTGAAATGCATCACATATTCGGGAAATATTTAATGAACAAAAAAATATATTGCCGTGAGTAAAATGTATACTCTTCAGGGAAAAAACATTTAACCACAAGTGAAATATTAATGACCCGGACGTGACTTGAACACGCAACCCTCTGATCTGGAGTCAGACGCGCTACCATTGCGCTACCGGGTCAATGCTTAACACTGCTTTCTGAATGAAGAAATATATCACAATAAATCAAGGAACACAATAGGAAAAGACGACGTAATTAAAATATAAAAGCTTTAAAAAATCTATAACTTTCCCAAGAATTAATGAAAACTTAATGAACTAAACATAAATTTAATATATTTACAAAATTATCGAAATTGGTTTGAAAATCTATGTCAGGGTATAAAAAGGCCCTAAAAAAAGAAAGTATAAAATCAGAATATGCAACACTTATTTCTTTGAAGTTTCATGCACAATACGTTCAAGAATAAGCAGAGAAATCTTTGGAATAACAAACAGAAAATTCTAGTTTCAGGAAATTGATACATACACTTTGAAGAACAATCAAAATTCGAATGACCCGGACGTGATTTGAACACGCAACCTTCTGATCTGGAGTCAAACGCGCTACCGTTGCGCCACAGGGCCACATATCATCCCGATTTCAGAATAAATATAAAAATTAGTCAAATGAAAACCAGAAAATAAGTATTTCTGAAATGCATCACATATTCGGGAAATATTTAATGAACAAAAAATATATTGCCGTGAGTAAAATGTATACTCTTCAGGGAAAAAACATTCAACCACAAATGAAATATTAATGACCCGGACGTGACTTGAACACGCAACCTTCTGATCTGGAGTCAGACGCGCTACCATTGCGCTACCGGGTCAAAGCCTAACACTGCTTTCTGAATGAAGAAATATATCACAATAAATCAAGGAACACAATCGGAAAAGACGACGTAATTAAAATATAAAAGCTTTAAAAAATCTATAACTTTCCCAAGAATTAATGAAAACTTAATGAACTAAACATAAATTTAATATATTTACAAAATTATCGAAATTGGTTTCAAAATCTATGTCAGGGTATAAAAAGGCCCTAAAAAAAGAAAGTATAAAATCAGCATATGCAACACTTATTTCTTTGAAGTTTCATGCACAATACGTTCAAGAATAAGCAGATAAATCTTTGGAATAACAAACAGAAAATTCTAGTTTCAGGAAATTGATACATACACTTTGAAGAACAATCAAAATTCGAATGACCCGGACGTGATTTGAACACGCAACCTTCTGATCTGGAGTCAAACGCGCTACCGTTGCGCCACCGAGCCACATATCATTCCGATTTCAGAATAAATATAAAAATTAGTCAAATGAAAACCAGAAAATAAGTATTTCTGAAATGCATCACATATTCGGGAAATATTTAATGAACAAAAAAATATATTGCCGTGAGTAAAATGTATACTCTTCAGGGAAAAAACATTTAACCACAAGTGAAATATTAATGACCCGGACGTGACTTGAACACGCAACCCTCTGATCTGGAGTCAGACGCGCTACCATTGCGCTACCGGGTCAATGCTTAACACTGCTTTCTGAATGAAGAAATATATCACAATAAATCAAGGAACACAATCGGAAAAGACGACGTAATTAAAATATAAAAGCTTTAAAAAATCTATAACTTTCCCAAGAATTAATGAAAACTTAATGAACTAAACATAAATTTAATATATTTACAAAATTATCGAAATTGGTTTGAAAATCTATGTCAGGGTATAAAAAGGCCCTAAAAAAAGAAAGTATAAAATCAGAATATGCAACACTTATTTCTTTGAAGTTTCATGCACAATACGTTCAAGAATAAGCAGAGAAATCTTTGGAATAACAAACAGAAAATTCTAGTTTCAGGAAATTGATACATACACTTTGAAGAACAATCAAAATTCGAATGACCCGGACGTGATTTGAACACGCAACCTTCTGATCTGGAGTCAAACGCGCTACCGTTGCGCCACAGGGCCACATATCATTCCGATTTCAGAATAAATATAAAAATTAGTCAAATGAAAACCAGAAAATAAGTATTTCTGAAATGCATCACATATTCGGGAAATATTTAATGAACAAAAAAATATATTGCCGTGAGTAAAATGTATACTCTTCAGGGAAAAAACATTTAACCACAAATGAAATATTAATGACCCGGACGTGACTTGAACACGCAACCTTCTGATCTGGAGTCAGACGCGCTACCATTGCGCTACCGGGTCAAAGCTTAACACTGCTTTCTGAATGAAGAAATATATCACAATAAATCAAGGAACACAATCGGAAAAGACGACGTAATTAAAATATAAAAGCTTTAAAAAATCTATAACTTTCCCAAGAATTAATGAAAACTTAATGAACTAAACATAAATTTAATATATTTACAAAATTATCGAAATTGGTTTGAAAATCTATGTCAGGGTATAAAAAGGCCCTAAAAAAAGAAAGTATAAAATCAGCATATGCAACACTTATTTCTTTGAAGTTTCATGCACAATACGTTCAAGAATAAGCAGATAAATCTTTGGAATAACAAACAGAAAATTCTAGTTTCAGGAAATTGATACATACACTTTGAAGAACAATCAAAATTCGAATGACCCGGACGTGATTTGAACACGCAACCTTCTGATCTGGAGTCAAACGCGCTACCGTTGCGCCACCGAGCCACATATCATTCCGATTTCAGAATAAATATAAAAATCAGTCAAATGAAAACCAGAAAATAAGTATTTCTGAAATGCATCACATATTCGGGAAATATTTAATGAACAAAAAAATATATTGCCGTGAGTAAAATGTATACTCTTCAGGGAAAAAACATTTAACCACAAGTGAAATATTAATGACCCGGACGTGACTTGAACACGCAACCCTCTGATCTGGAGTCAGACGCGCTACAATTGCGCTACCGGGTCAATGCTTAACACTGCTTTCTGAATGAAGAAATATATCACAATAAATCAAGGAACACAATCGGAAAAGACGACGTAATTAAAATATAAAAGCTTTAAAAAATCTATAACTTTCCCAAGAATTAATGAAAACTTAATGAACTAAACATAAATTTAATATATTTACAAAATTATCGAAATTGGTTTGAAAATCTATGTCAGGGTATAAAAAGGCCCTAAAAAAAGAAAGTATAAAATCAGAATATGCAACACTTATTTCTTTGAAGTTTCATGCACAATACGTTCAAGAATAAGCAGATAAATCTTTGGAATAACAAACAGAAAATTCTAGTTTCAGGAAATTGATACATACACTTTGAAGAACAATCAAAATTCGAATGACCCGGACGTGATTTGAACACGCAACCTTCTGATCTGGAGTCAAACGCGCTACCGTTGCGCCACAGGGCCACATATCATTCCGATTTCAGAATAAATATAAAAATTAGTCAAATGAAAACCAGAAAATAAGTATTTCTGAAATGCATCACATATTCGGGAAATATTTAATGAACAAAAAAATATATTGCCGTGAGTAAAATGTATACTCTTCAGGGAAAAAACATTTAACCACAAATGAAATATTAATGACCCGGACGTGACTTGAACACGCAACCTTCTGATCTGGAGTCAGACGCGCTACCATTGCGCTACCGGGTCAAAGCTTAACACTGCTTTCTGAATGAAGAAATATATCACAATAAATCAAGGAACACAATCGGAAAAGACGACGTAATTAAAATATAAAAGCTTTAAAAAATCTATAACTTTCCCAAGAATTAATGAAAACTTAATGAACTAAACATAAATTTAATATATTTACAAAATTATCGAAATTGGTTTGAAAATCTATGTCAGGGTATAAAAAGGCCCTAAAAAAAGAAAGTATAAAATCAGCATATGCAACACTTATTTCTTTGAAGTTTCATGCACAATACGTTCAAGAATAAGCAGATAAATCTTTGGAATAACAAACAGAAAATTCTAGTTTCAGGAAATTGATACATACACTTTGAAGAACAATCAAAATTCGAATGACCCGGACGTGATTTGAACACGCAACCTTCTGATCTGGAGTCAAACGCGCTACCGTTGCGCCACCGAGCCACATATCATTCCGATTTCAGAATAAATATAAAAATTAGTCAAATGAAAACCAGAAAATAAGTATTTCTGAAATGCATCACATATTCGGGAAATATTTAATGAACAAAAAAATATATTGCCGTGAGTAAAATGTATACTCTTCAGGGAAAAAACATTTAACCACAAGTGAAATATTAATGACCCGGACGTGACTTGAACACGCAACCCTCTGATCTGGAGTCAGACGCGCTACCATTGCGCTACCGGGTCAATGCTTAACACTGCTTTCTGAATGAAGAAATATATCACAATAAATCAAGGAACACAATCGGAAAAGACGACGTAATTAAAATATAAAAGCTTTAAAAAATCTATAACTTTCCCAAGAATTAATGAAAACTTAATGAACTAAACATAAATTTAATATATTTACAAAATTATCGAAATTGGTTTGAAAATCTATGTCAGGGTATAAAAAGGCCCTAAAACAAGAAAGTATAAAATCAGCATATGCAACACTTATTTCTTTGAAGTTTCATGCACAATACGTTCAAGAATAAGCAGATAAATCTTTGGAATAACAAACAGAAAATTCTAGTTTCAGGAAATTGATACATACACTTTGAAGAACAATCAAAATTCCAATGACCCGGACGTGATTTGAACACGCAACCTTCTGATCTGGAGTCAAACGCGCTACCGTTGCGCCACAGGGCCACATACCATTCCGATTTCAGAATAAATATAAAAATTAGTCAAATGAAAACCAGAAAATAAGTATTTCTGAAATGCATCACATATTCGGGAAATATTTAATGAACAAAAAAATTTATTGCCGTGAGTAAAATGTATACTCTTCAGGGAAAAAACATTTAACCACAAATGAAATATTAATGACCCGGACGTGACTTGAACACGCAACCTTCTGATCTGGAGTCAGACGCGCTACCATTGCGCTACCGGGTCAAAGCTTAACACTGCTTTCTGAATGAAGAAATATATCACAATAAATCAAGGAACACAATCGGAAAAGACGACGTAATTAAAATATAAAAGCTTTAAAAAATCTATAACTTTCCCAAGAATTAATGAAAACTTAATGAACTAAACATAAATTTAATATATTTACAAAATTATCGAAATTGGTTTGAAAATCTATGTCAGTGTATAAAAAGGCCCTAAAACAAGAAAGTATAAAATCAGCATATGCAACACTTATTTCTTTGAAGTTTCATGCACTATACGTTCAAGAATAAGCAGATAAATCTTTGGAATAACAAACAAAAAATTCTAGTTTCAGGAAATTGATACATACACTTTGAAGAACAATCAAAATTCGAATGACCCGGACGTGATTTGAACACGCAACCTTCTGATCTAGAGTCAAACGCGCTACCGTTGCGCCACCGGGCCACATATCATTCCGATTTCAGAATAAATATAAAAATTAGTCAAATGAAAACCAGAAAATAAGTATTTCTGAAATGCATCACATATTCGGGAAATATTTAATGAACAAAAAAATATATTGCCGTGAGTAAAATGTATACTCTTCAGGGAAAAAACATTTAACCACAAGTGAAATATTAATGACCCGGACGTGACTTGAACACGCAACCCTCTGATCTGGAGTCAGACGCGCTACCATTGCGCTACCGGGTCAATGCTTAGCACTGCTTTCTGAATGAAGAAATATATCACAATAAATCAAGGAACACAATCGGAAAAGACGACGTAATTAAAATATAAAAGCTTTAAAAAATCTATAACTTTCCCAAGAATTAATGAAAACTTAATGAACTAAACATAAATTTAATATATTTACAAAATTATCGAAATTGGTTTGAAAATCTATGTCAGTGTATAAAAAGGCCCTAAAACAAGAAAGTATAAAATCAGCATATGCAACACTTATTTCTTTGAAGTTTCATGCACTATACGTTCAAGAATAAGCAGATAAATCTTTGGAATAACAAACAGAAAATTCTAGTTTCAGGAAATTGATACATACACTTTGAAGAACAATCAAAATTCCAATGACCCGGACGTGATTTGAACACGCAACCTTCTGATCTGGAGTCAAACGCGCTACCGTTGCGCCACCGAGCCACATATCATTCCGATTTCAGAATAAATATAAAAATTAGTCAAATGAAAACCAGAAAATAAGTATTTCTGAAATGCATCACATATTCGGGAAATATTTAATGAACAAAAAAATATATTGCCGTGAGTAAAATGTATACTCTTCAGGGAAAAAACATTTAACCACAAGTGAAATATTAATGACCCGGACGTGACATGAACACGCAACCCTCTGATCTGGAGTCAGACGCGCTACCATTGCGCTACCGGGTCAATGCTTAACACTGCTTTCTGAATGAAGAAATATATCACAATAAATCAAGGAACACAATCGGAAAAGACGACGTAATTAAAATATAAAAGCTTTAAAAAATCTATAACTTTCCCAAGAATTAATGAAAACTTAATGAACTAAACATAAATTTAATATATTTACAAAATTATCGAAATTGGTTTGAAAATCTATGTCAGGGTATAAAAAGGCCCTAAAACAAGAAAGTATAAAATCAGCATATGCAACACTTATTTCTTTGAAGTTTCATGCACAATACGTTCAAGAATAAGCAGATAAATCTTTGGAATAACAAACAGAAAATTCTAGTTTCAGGAAATTGATACATACACTTTGAAGGACAATCAAAATTCGAATGACCCGGACGTGATTTGAACACGCAACCTTCTGATCTGGAGTCAAACGCGCTACCGTTGCGCCACAGGGCCACATACCATTCCGATTTCAGAATAAATATAAAAATTAGTCAAATGAAAACCAGAAAATAAGTATTTCTGAAATGCATCACATATTCGGGAAATATTTAATGAACAAAAAAATATATTGCCGTGAGTAAAATGTATACTCTTCAGGGAAAAAACATTTAACCACAGGTGAAATATTAATGACCCGGACGTGACTTGAACACGCAACCCTCTGATCTGGAGTCAGACGCGCTACCATTGCGCTACCGGGTCAATGCTTAACACTGCTTTCTGAATGAAGAAATATATCACAATAAATCAAGGAACACAATCGGAAAAGACGACGTAATTAAAATATAAAAGCTTTAAAAAATCTATAACTTTCCCAAGAATTAATGAAAACTTAATGAACTAAACATAAATTTAATATATTTACAAAATTATCGAAATTGGTTTGAAAATCTATGTCAGGGTATAAAAAGGCCCTAAAACAAGAAAGTATAAAATCAGCATATGCAACACTTATTTCTTTGAAGTTTCATGCACAATACGTTCAAGAATAAGCAGATAAATCTTTGGAATAACAAACAGAAAATTCTAGTTTCAGGAAATTGATACATACACTTTGAAGAACAATCAAAATTCCAATGACCCGGACGTGATTTGAACACGCAACCTTCTGATCTGGAGTCAAACGCGCTACCGTTGCGCCACAGGGCCACATACCATTCCGATTTCAGAATAAATATAAAAATTAGTCAAATGAAAACCAGAAAATAAGTATTTCTGAAATGCATCACATATTCGGGAAATATTTAATGAACAAAAAAATTTATTGCCGTGAGTAAAATGTATACTCTTCAGGGAAAAAACATTTAACCACAAATGAAATATTAATGACCCGGACGTGACTTGAACACGCAACCTTCTGATCTGGAGTCAGACGCGCTACCATTGCGCTACCGGGTCAAAGCTTAACACTGCTTTCTGAATGAAGAAATATATCACAATAAATCAAGGAACACAATCGGAAAAGACGACGTAATTAAAATATAAAAGCTTTAAAAAATCTATAACTTTCCCAAGAATTAATGAAAATTTATTGAACTAAACATAAATTTAATATATTTACAAAATTATCGAAATTGGTTTGAAAATCTATGTCAGGGTATAAAAAGGCCCTAAAACAAGAAAGTATAAAATCAGCATATGCAACACTTATTTCTTTGAAGTTTCATGCACTATACGTTCAAGAATAAGCAGATAAATCTTTGGAATAACAAACAAAAAATTCTAGTTTCAGGAAATTGATACATACACTTTGAAGAACAATCAAAATTCGAATGACCCGGACGTGATTTGAACACGCAACCTTCTGATCTGGAGTCAAACGCGCTACCGTTGCGCCACCGGGCCACATATCATTCCGATTTCAGAATAAATATAAAAATTAGTCAAATGAAAACCAGAAAATAAGTATTTCTGAAATGCATCACATATTCGGGAAATATTTAATGAACAAAAAAATATATTGCCGTGAGTAAAATGTATACTCTTCAGGGAAAAAACATTTAACCACAAGTGAAATATTAATGACCCGGACGTGACTTGAACACGCAACCCTCTGATCTGGAGTCAGACGCGCTACCATTGCGCTACCGGGTCAATGCTTAACACTGCTTTCTGAATGAAGAAATATATCACAATAAATCAAGGAACACAATCGGAAAAGACGACGTAATTAAAATATAAAAGCTTTAAAAAATCTATAACTTTCCCAAGAATTAATGAAAACTTAATGAACTAAACATAAATTTAATATATTTACAAAATTATCGAAATTGGTTTGAAAATCTATGTCAGTGTATAAAAAGGCCCTAAAACAAGAAAGTATAAAATCAGCATATGCAACACTTATTTCTTTGAAGTTTCATGCACTATACGTTCAAGAATAAGCAGATAAATCTTTGGAATAACAAACAAAAAATTCTAGTTTCAGGAAATTGATACATACACTTTGAAGAACAATCAAAATTCGAATGACCCGGACGTGATTTGAACACGCAACCTTCTGATCTGGAGTCAAACGCGCTACCGTTGCGCCACCGGGCCACATATCATTCCGATTTCAGAATAAATATAAAAATTAGTCAAATGAAAACCAGAAAATAAGTATTTCTGAAATGCATCACATATTCGGGAAATATTTAATGAACAAAAAAATATATTGCCGTGAGTAAAATGTATACTCTTCAGGGAAAAAACATTTAACCACAAGTGAAATATTAATGACCCGGACGTGACTTGAACACGCAACCCTCTGATCTGGAGTCAGACGCGCTACCATTGCGCTACCGGGTCAATGCTTAACACTGCTTTCTGAATGAAGAAATATATCACAATAAATCAAGGAACACAATCGGAAAAGACGACGTAATTAAAATATAAAAGCTTTAAAAAATCTATAACTTTCCCAAGAATTAATGAAAACTTACTGAACTAAACATAAATTTAATATATTTACAAAATTATCGAAATTGGTTTGAAAATCTATGTCAGTGTATAAAAAGGCCCTAAAACAAAAAAGTATAAAATCAGCATATGCAACACTTATTTCCTTGAAGTTTCATGCACAATACGTTCAAGTATAAGCAGATAAATCTTTGGAATAACAAACAGAAAATTCTAGTTTCAGGAAATTGATACATACACTTTGAAGAACAATCAAAATTCGAATGACCCGGACGTGATTTGAACACGCAACCTTCTGATCTGGAATCAAACGCGCTACCGTTGCGCCACCGGGCCACATGTCATTCCGATTTCAGAATAAATATAAAAATTAGTCAAATGAAAACCAGAAAATAAGTATTTCTGAAATGCATCACTTATTCGGGAAATATTTGATGAACAAAAAAATATATTGCCGTGAGTAAAATGCATACTCTTCAGGGAAAAAACATTTAACCACAAATGAAATATTAATGACCCGGACGTGACTTGAACACGCAACCTTCTGATCTGGAGTCAGACGCGCTACCATTGCGCTACCGGGTCAAAGCTTAACACTGTTCTCTGAATGAAGAAATATATCACAATAAATCAAGGAACACAATCGGAAAAGACGACGTAATTAAAATGTAAAAGCTTCAAAAAATCTATAACTTTCCCAAGAATTAATGAAAACTTAATGAAATAAACATAAATTTAATATATTTACAAAATTATCGAAATTGGTTTGAAAATCTATGTCAGGGTATAAAAAGGCCCTAAAACAAGAAAGTATAAAATCAGCATATGCAACACTTATTTCTTTGAAGTTTCATGCACTATACGTTCAAGAATAAGCAGATAAATCTTTGGAATAACAAACAAAAAATTCTAGTTTCAGGAAATTGATACATACACTTTGAAGAACAATCAAAATTCGAATGACCCGGACGTGATTTGAACACGCAACCTTCTGATCTGGAGTCAAACGCGCTACCGTTGCGCCACCGGGCCACATATCATTCCGATTTCAGAATAAATATAAAAATTAGTCAAAAGAAAACCAGAAAATAAGTATTTCTGAAATGCATCACATATTCGGGAAATATTTAATGAACAAAAAAATATATTGCCGTGAGTAAAATGTATACTCTTCAGGGAAAAAACATTTAACCACAAGTGAAATATTAATGACCCGGACGTGACTTGAACACGCAACCCTCTGATCTGGAGTCAGACGCGCTACCATTGCGCTACCGGGTCAATGCTTAACACTGCTTTCTGAATGAAGAAATATATCACAATAAATCAAGGAACACAATCGGAAAAGACGACGTAATTAAAATATAAAAGCTTTAAAAAATCTATAACTTTCCCAAGAATTAATGAAAACTTACTGAACTAAACATAAATTTAATATATTTACAAAATTATCGAAATTGGTTTGAAAATCTATGTCAGTGTATAAAAAGGCCCTAAAACAAGAAAGTATAAAATCAGCATATGCAACACTTATTTCCTTGAAGTTTCATGCACAATACGTTCAAGAATAAGCAGATAAATCTTTGGAATAACAAACAGAAAATTCTAGTTTCAGGAAATTGATACATACACTTTGAAGAACAATCAAAATTCGAATGACCCGGACGTGATTTGAACACGCAACCTTCTGATCTGGAATCAAACGCGCTACCGTTGCGCCACCGGGCCACATGTCATTCCGATTTCAGAATAAATATAAAAATTAGTCAAATGAAAACCAGAAAATAAGTATTTCTGAAATGCATCACTTATTCGGGAAATATTTGATGAAAAAAAAAATATATTGCCGTGAGTAAAATGCATACTCTTCAGGGAAAAAACATTTAACCACAAATGAAATATTAATGACCCGGACGTGACTTGAACACGCAACCTTCTGATCTGGAGTCAGACGCGCTACCATTGCGCTACCGGGTCAAAGCTTAACACTGTTCTCTGAATGAAGAAATATATCACAATAAATCAAGGAACACAATCGGAAAAGACGACGTAATTAAAATATAAAAGCTTCAAAAAATCTATAACTTTCCCAAGAATTAATGAAAACTTAATGAACTAAACATAAGTTTAATATATTTACAAAATTATCGAATTTGGTTTGAAAATCTATGTCAGGGTATAAAAAGGCCCTAAAAAAAGAAAGTATGAAATCAGCATATGCAAAACTTATTTCTTTGAAGTTTCATGCACAATACGTTCAAGAATAAGCAGATAAATCTTTGGAATAACAAACAGAAAATTCTAGTTTCAGGAAATTGATACATACACTTTGAAGAACAATCAAAATTCGAATGACCCGGACGTGATTTGAACACGCAACCTTCTGATCTGGAGTCAAACGCGCTACCGTTGCGCCACCGGGCCACATATCATTCCGATTTCAGAATAAATATAAAAATTAGTCAAATGAAAACCAGAAACTAAGGATTTCTGAAATGCATCACATATTCGGGAAATATTTAATGAATAAAAAAAAATATTGCCGTGAGTAAAATGTATGCTCTTCAGGGAAAAAACATTTAACCACAAATGAAATATTAATGACCCGGACGTGAATTGAAGACGCAACCTTCTGATCTGGAGTCAGACGCGCTACCATTGCGCTACCGGGTCAACGCATAATACTGCCTTTTGAATGAAGAAATTTGTAACAAGGAATCAAGGAAGACATTCGGAAAAGACGAGGTAATTAAAATATATGTGCATTAAAAAATCTATTACGTTCCCAAGAATTAATGAAAAACTTAATGAACTAAACAGAAATTTAATATATTTACAAAATTATCGAATTTATTTTGAAAATCTATGTCAGGATATAAAAAGGCCCGAAAACAAGAAAGTATAAAATCAGCATATGCAACACTTATTTCTTTGAAGTTTCATGCACAATACGTTCAAGAATAAGCAGATAAATCTTTGGAATAACAAACAGAAAATTCTAGTTTCAGGAAATTGATACATACACTTTGAAGAACAATCAAAATTCGAATGACCCGGGCGTGATTTGAACACGCAACCTTTTGATCTGGAGTCAAACGCGCTACCGTTGCGCCACCGGGCCACATATTATTCCGATTTCAGAATAAATATAAAAATTAGTCAAATGAAAACCAGAAAATAAGTATTTCTGAAATGCATCACATATTCGGGAAATATTTAATGAAAAAAAAAGTATATTGCCGTGAGTAAAATGTATACTCTTCAGGGAAAAAACATTTAACCACAAATGAAATATTAATGACCCGGACGTGACTTGAACACGCAACCTTCTGATCTGGAGTCAGACGCGCTACCATTGCGCTACCGGGTCAAAGCTTAACACTGCTTTCTGAATGAAGAAATATATCACAATAAATCAAGGAACACAATCGGAAAAGACGACGTAATTAAAATATAAAAGCTTTAAAAAATCTATAACTTTCCCAAGAATTAATGAAAACTTAATGAACTAAACATAAATTTAATATATTTACAAAATTATCGAAATTGGTTTGAAAATCTATGTCAGGGTATAAAAAGGCCCTAAAACAAGAAAGTATAAAATCAGCATATGCAACACTTATTTCTTTGAAGTTTCATGCACTATACGTTCAAGAATAAGCAGATAAATCTTTGGAATAACAAACAGAAAATTCTAGTTTCAGGAAATTGATACATACACTTTGAAGAACAATCAAAATTCGAATGACCCGGACGTGATTTGAACACGCAACCTTCTGATCTGGAGTCAAACGCGCTACCGTTGCGCCACCGGGCCACATATCATTCCGATTTCAGAATAAATATAAAAATTAGTCAAATGAAAACCAGAAAATAAGTATTTCTGAAATGCATCACATATTCGGGAAATATTTAATGAAAAAAAAATATATTGCCGTGAGTAAAATGTATACTCTTCAGGGAAAAAACATTTAACCACAAGTGAAATATTAATGACCCGGACGTGACTTGAACACGCAACTCTCTGATCTGGAGTCAGACGCGCTACCATTGCGCTACCGGGTCAATGCTTAACACTGCTTTCTGAATGAAGAAATATATCACAATAAATCAAGGAACACAATCGGAAAAGACGACGTAATTAAAATATAAAAGCTTTAAAAAATCTATAACTTTCCCAAGAATTAATGAAAACTTACTGAACTAAACATAAATTTAATATATTTACAAAATTATCGAAATTGGTTTGAAAATCTATGTCAGTGTATAAAAAGGCCCTAAAACAAGAAAGTATAAAATCAGCATATGCAACACTTATTTCCTTGAAGTTTCATGCACAATACGTTCAAGAATAAGCAGATAAATCTTTGGAATAACAAACAGAAAATTCTAGTTTCAGGAAATTGATACATACACTTTGAAGAACAATCAAAATTCGAATGACCCGGACGTGATTTGAACACGCAACCTTCTGATCTGGAATCAAACGCGCTACCGTTGCGCCACCGGGCCACATGTCATTCCGATTTCAGAATAAATATAAAAATTAGTCAAATGAAAACCAGAAAATAAGTATTTCTGAAATGCATCACTTATTCGGGAAATATTTGATGAAAAAAAAAATATATTGCCGTGAGTAAAATGCATACTCTTCAGGGAAAAAACATTTAACCACAAATGAAATATTAATGACCCGGACGTGACTTGAACACGCAACCTTCTGATCTGGAGTCAGACGCGCTACCATTGCGCTACCGGGTCAAAGCTTAACACTGTTCTCTGAATGAAGAAATATATCACAATAAATCAAGGAACACAATCGGAAAAGACGACGTAATTAAAATATAAAAGCTTCAAAAAATCTATAACTTTCCCAAGAATTAATGAAAACTTAATGAACTAAACATAAGTTTAATATATTTACAAAATTATCGAATTTGGTTTGAAAATCTATGTCAGGGTATAAAAAGGCCCTAAAAAAAGAAAGTATGAAATCAGCATATGCAACACTTATTTCTTTGAAGTTTCATGCACAATACGTTCAAGAATAAGCAGATAAATCTTTGGAATAACAAACAGAA
Organism: Amaurobius ferox; assembly: GCA_951213105.1. Lineage (NCBI taxonomy): Eukaryota > Metazoa > Arthropoda > Arachnida > Araneae > Amaurobiidae > Amaurobius > Amaurobius ferox. The sequence goes on along the minus strand of OX578144.1, from coordinate 118,737,528 downwards.
AATTCTAGTTTCAGGAAATTGATACATACACTTTGAAGAACAATCAAAATTCGAATGACCCGGACGTGATTTGAACACGCAACCTTCTGATCTGGAGTCAAACGCGCTACCGTTGCGCCACCGGGCCACATATCATTCCGATTTCAGAATAAATATAAAAATTAGTCAAATGAAAACCAGAAACTAAGGATTTCTGAAATGCATCACATATTCGGGAAATATTTAATGAATAAAAAAAAATATTGCCGTGAGTAAAATGTATGCTCTTCAGGGAAAAAACATTTAACCACAAATGAAATATTAATGACCCGGACGTGAATTGAAGACGCAACCTTCTGATCTGGAGTCAGACGCGCTACCATTGCGCTACCGGGTCAACGCATAATACTGCCTTTTGAATGAAGAAATTTGTAACAAGGAATCAAGGAAGACATTCGGAAAAGACGAGGTAATTAAAATATATGTGCATTAAAAAATCTATTACGTTCCCAAGAATTAATGAAAAACTTAATGAACTAAACAGAAATTTAATATATTTACAAAATTATCGAATTTATTTTGAAAATCTATGTCAGGATATAAAAAGGCCCGAAAACAAGAAAGTATAAAATCAGCATATGCAACACTTATTTCTTTGAAGTTTCATGCACAATACGTTCAAGAATAAGCAGATAAATCTTTGGAATAACAAACAGAAAATTCTAGTTTCAGGAAATTGATACATACACTTTGAAGAACAATCAAAATTCGAATGACCCGGGCGTGATTTGAACACGCAACCTTTTGATCTGGAGTCAAACGCGCTACCGTTGCGCCACCGGGCCACATATCATTCCGATTTCAGAATAAATATAAAAATTAGTCAAATGAAAACCAGAAAATAAGTATTTCTGAAATGCATCACATATTCGGGAAATATTTATTGAAAAAAAAAGTATATTGCCGTGAGTAAAATGTATACTCTTCAGGGAAAAAACATTTAACCACAAATGAAATATTAATGACCCGGACGTGACTTGAACACGCAACCTTCTGATCTGGAGTCAGACGCGCTACCATTGCGCTACCGGGTCAAAGCTTAACACTGCTTTCTGAATGAAGAAATATATCACAATAAATCAAGGAACACAATCGGAAAAGACGACGTAATTAAAATATAAAAGCTTTAAAAAATCTATAACTTTCCCAAGAATTAATGAAAACTTAATGAACTAAACATAAATTTAATATATTTACAAAATTATCGAAATTGGTTTGAAAATCTATGTCAGGGTATAAAAAGGCCCTAAAACAAGAAAGTATAAAATCAGCATATGCAACACTTATTTCTTTGAAGTTTCATGCACTATACGTTCAAGAATAAGCAGATAAATCTTTGGAATAACAAACAGAAAATTCTAGTTTCAGGAAATTGATACATACACTTTGAAGAACAATCAAAATTCGAATGACCCGGACGTGATTTGAACACGCAACCTTCTGATCTGGAGTCAAACGCGCTACCGTTGCGCCACCGGGCCACATATCATTCCGATTTCAGAATAAATATAAAAATTAGTCAAATGAAAACCAGAAAATAAGTATTTCTGAAATGCATCACATATTCGGGAAATATTTAATGAACAAAAAAATATATTGCCGTGAGTAAAATGTATACTCTTCAGGGAAAAAACATTTAACCACAAGTGAAATATTAATGACCCGGACGTGACTTGAACACGCAACTCTCTGATCTGGAGTCAGACGCGCTACCATTGCGCTACCGGGTCAATGCTTAACACTGCTTTCTGAATGAAGAAATATATCACAATAAATCAAGGAACACAATCGGAAAAGACGACGTAATTAAAATATAAAAGCTTTAAAAAATCTATAACTTTCCCAAGAATTAATGAAAACTTAATGAACTAAACATAAATTTAATATATTTACAAAATTATCGAAATTGGATTGAAAATCTATGTCAGGGTATAAAAAGGCCCTAAAACAAGAAAGTATAAAATCAGCATATGCAACACTTATTTCTTTGAAGTTTCATGCACAATACGTTCAAGAATAAGCAGATAAATCTTTGGAATAACAAACAGAAAATTCTAGTTTCAGGAAATTGATACATACACTTTAAAGAACAATCAAAATTCGAATGACCCGGACGTGATTTGAACACGCAACCTTCTGATCTGGAGTCAAACGCGCTACCGTTGCGCCACCGGGCCACATATCATTCCGATTTCAGAATAAATATAAAAATTAGTCAAATGAAAACCAGAAATTAAGTATTTCTGAAATGCATCACATATTCGTGAAATATTTAATGAATAAAAAAAAATATTGCCGTGAGTAAAATGTATGCTCTTCAGGGAAAAAACATTTAACCACAAATGAAATATTAATGACCCGGACGTGACTTGAACACGCAACCTTCTGATCTGGAGTCAGACGCGCTACCATTGCGCTACCGGGTCAATGCTTAACACTGCTTTTTGAATGAAGAAATATATCACAATAAATCAAGGAACACAATCGGAAAAGACGACGTAATTAAAATATAAAAGCTTTAAAAAATCTATTACGTTCTCAAGAATTAATGAAAAACTTAATGAACTAAACAGAAATTTAATATATTTACAAAATTATCGAATTTATTTTGAAAATCTATGTCAGGATATAAAAAGGCCCTAAAACAAGAAAGTATAAAATCAGCATATGCAACACTTATTTCTTTGAAGTTTCATGCACTATACGTTCAAGAATAAGCAGATAAATCTTTGGAATAACAAACAGAAAATTCTAGTTTCAGGAAATTGATACATACACTTTGAAGGACAATCAAAATTCGAATGACCCGGACGTGATTTGAACACGCAACCTTCTGATCAGGAATCAAACGCGCTACCGTTGCGCCACCGGGCCACATATCATTCCGATTTCAGAATAAATATAAAAATTTGTCAAATGAAAACCAGAAAATAAGTATTTCTGAAATGCATCACATATTCGGGAAATATTTAATGAACAAAAAAATATATTGCCGTGAGTAAAATGTATACTCTTCAGGGAAAAAACATTTAACCACAAGTGAAATATTAATGACCCGGACGTGACTTGAACACGCAACCCTCTGATCTGGAGTCAGACGCTCTACCATTGCGCTACCGGGTCAATGCTTAACACTGCTTTCTGAATGAAGAAATATATCACAATAAATCAAGGAACACAATCGGAAAAGACGACGTAATTAAAATATAAAAGCTTTAAAAAATCTATAACTTTCCCAAGAATTAATGAAAACTTAATGAACTAAACATAAATTTAATATATTTACAAAATTATCGAAATTGGTTTGAAAATCTACGTCAGGGTATAAAAAGGCCCTAAAACAAGAAAGTATAAAATCAGCATATGCAACACTTATTTCTTTGAAGTTTCATGCACAATACGTTCAAGAATAAGCAGATAAATCTTTGTAATAACAAACAGAAAATTCTAGTTTCAGGAAATTGATACATACACTTTAAAGAACAATCAAAATTCGAATGACCCGGACGTGATTTGAACACGCAACCTTCTGATCTGGAGTCAAACGCGCTACCGTTGCGCCACCGGGCCACATATCATTCCGATTTCAGAATAAATATAAAAATTAGTCAAATGAAAACCAGAAACTAAGTATTTCTGAAATGCATCACATATTCGTGAAATATTTAATGAATAAAAAAAAATATTGCCGTGAGTAAAATGTATGCTCTTCAGGGAAAAAACATTTAACCACAAATGAAATATTAATGACCCGGACGTGACTTGAACACGCAACCTTCTGATCTGGAATCAGACGCGCTACCATTGCGCTACCGGTTCAACGCATAATACTGCCTTTTGAATGAAGAAATTTGTAACAAGGAATCAAGGAAGACATTCGGAAAAGACGAGGTAATTAAAATATATGTGCATTAAAATATCTATTACGTTCTCAAGAATTAATGAAAAACTTAATGAACTAAACAGAAATTTAATATATTTACAAAATTATCGAATTTATTTTGAAAATCTATGTCAGGATATAAAAAGGCCCTAAAACAAGAAAGTATAAAATCAGCATATGCAACACTTATTTCTTTGAAGTTTCATGCACAATACGTTCAAGAATAAGCAGATAAATCTTTGGAATAACAAACAGAAAATTCTAGTTTCAGGAAATTGATACATACACTTTAAAGAACAATCAAAATTCGAATGACCCGGACGTGATTTGAACACGCAACCTTTTGATCTGGAGTCAAACGCGCTACCGTTGCGCCACCGGGCCACATATCATTCCGATTTCAGAATAAATATAAAAATTAGTCAAATGAAAACCAGAAAATAAGTATTTCGGAAATGCATCACATATTCGGGAAATATTTAATGAACAAAAAAGTATATTGCCGTGAGTAAAATGTATACTCTTCAGGGAAAAAACATTTAACCACAAATGAAATATTAATGACCCGGACGTGACTTGAACACGCAACTTTCTGATCTGGAGTCAGACACGCTACCATTGCGCTACCGGGTCAAAGCTTAACACTGCTTTCTGAATGAAGAAATATATCACAATAAATCAAGGAACACAATCGGAAAAGACGACGTAATTAAAATATAAAAGGTTTAAAAAATCTATAACTTTCCCAAGAATTAATGAAAACTTAATGAACTAAACATAAATTTAATATATTTACAAAATTATCGAAATTGGTTTGAAAATCTATGTCAGGGTATAAAAAGGCCCTAAAACAAGAAAGTATAAAATCAGCATATGCAACACTTATTTCTTTGAAGTTTCATGCACAATACGTTCAAGAATAAGCAGATAAATCTTTGGAATAACAAACAGAAAATTCTAGTTTCAGGAAATTGATACATACACTTTGAAGGACAATCAAAATTCGAACGACCCGGACGTGATTTGAACACGCAACCTTCTGATCAGGAATCAAACGCGCTACCGCTGCGCCACCGGGCCACATATCATTCCGATTTCAGAATAAATATAAAAATTTGTCAAATGAAAACCAGAAAATAAGTATTTCTGAAATGCATCACATATTCGGGAAATATTTAATGAACAAAAAAATATATTGCCGTGAGTAAAATGTATACTCTTCAGGGAAAAAACATTTAACCACAAGTGAAATATTAATGACCCGGACGTGACTAGAACACGCAACCCTCTGATCTGGAGTCAGACGCTCTACCATTGCGCTAACGGGTCAATGCTTAACACTGCTTTCTGAATGAAGAAATATATCACAATAAATCAAGGAACACAATCGGAAAAGACGACGTAATTAAAATATAAAAGCTTTAAAAAATCTATAACTTTCCCAAGAATTAATGAAAACTTAATGAACTAAACATAAATTTAATATATTTACAAAATTATCGAAATTGGTTTGAAAATCTACGTCAGGGTATAAAAAGGCCCTAAAACAAGAAAGTATAAAATCAGCATATGCAACACTTATTTCTTTGAAGTTTCATGCACAATACGTTCAAGAATAAGCAGATAAATCTTTGGAATAACAAACAGAAAATTCTAGTTTCAGGAAATTGATACATACACTTTAAAGAACAATCAAAATTCGAATGACCCGGACGTGATTTGAACACGCAACCTTCTGATCTGGAGTCAAACGCGCTACCGTTGCGCCACCGGGCCACATATCATTCCGATTTCAGAATAAATATAAAAATTAGTCAAATGAAAACCAGAAACTAAGTATTTCTGAAATGCATCACATATTCGTGAAATATTTAATGAATAAAAAAAAATATTGCCGTGAGTAAAATGTATGCTCTTCAGGGAAAAAACATTTAACCACAAATGAAATATTAATGACCCGGACGTGACTTGAACACGCAACCTTCTGATCTGGAGTCAGACGCGCTACCATTGCGCTACCGGGTCAACGCATAATACAGCCTTTTGAATGAAGAAATTTGTAACAAGGAATCAAGGAAGACATTCGGAAAAGACGAGGTAATTAAAATATATGTGCATTAAAATATCTATTACGTTCTCAAGAATTAATGAAAAACTTAATGAACTAAACAGAAATTTAATATATTTACAAAATTATCGAATTTATTTTGAAAATCTATGTCAGGATATAAAAAGGCCCTAAAACAAGAAAGTATAAAATCAGCATATGCAACACTTATTTCTTTGAAGTTTCATGCACAATACGTTCAAGAATAAGCAGATAAATCTTTGGAATAACAAACAGAAAATTCTAGTTTCAGGAAATTATACATACACTTTGAAGAACAATCAAAATTCGAATGACCCGGACGTGATTTGAACACGCAACCTTTTGATCTGGAGTCAAACGCGCTACCGTTGCGCCACCGGGACACATATCATTCCGATTTCAGAATAAATATAAAAATTAGTCAAATGAAAACCAGAAAATAAGTATTTCTGAAATGCATCACATATTCGGGAAATATTTAATGAACAAAAAAGTATATTGCCGTGAGTAAAATGTATACTCTTCAGGGAAAAAACATTTAACCACAAATGAAATATTAATGACCCGGACGTGACTTGAACACGCAACCCTCTGATCTGGAGTCAGACGCGCTACCATTGCGCTACCGGGTCAATGCTTAACACTGCTTTCTGAATGAAGAAATATATCACAATAAATCAAGGAACACAATCGGAAAAGACGACGTAATTAAAATATAAAAGGTTTAAAAAATCTATAACTTTCCCAAGAATTAATGAAAACTTAATGAACTAAACATAAATTTAATATATTTACAAAATTATCGAAATTGGTTTGAAAATCTATGTCAGGGTATAAAAAGGCCCTAAAACAAGAAAGTATAAAATCAGCATATTCAACACATATTTCTTTGAAGTTTCATTAACAATACGTTCAAGAATAAGCAGATAAATCTTTGGAATAACAAACAGAAAATTCTAGTTTCAGGAAATTGATACATACACTTTGAAGGACAATCAAAATTCGAATGACCCGGACGTGATTTGAACACGCAACCTTCTGATCAGGAATCAAACGCGCTACCGTTGCGCCACCGGGCCACATATCATTCCGATTTCAGAATAAATATAAAAATTTGTCAAATGAAAACCAGAAAATAAGTATTTCTGAAATGCATCACATATTCGGGAAATATTTAATGAACAAAAAAATATATTGCCGTGAGTAAAATGTATACTCTTCAGGGAAAAAACATTTAACCACAAGTGAAATATTAATGACCCGGACGTGACTTGAACACGCAACCCTCTGATCTGGAGTCAGACGCTCTACCATTGCGCTACCGGGTCAATGCTTAACACTGCTTTCTGAATGAAGAAATATATCACAATAAATCAAGGAACACAATTGGAAAAGACGACGTAATTAAAATATAAAAGCTTTAAAAAATCTATAACTTTCCCAAGAATTAATGAAAACTTAATGAACTAAACATAAATTTAATATATTTACAAAATTATCGAAATTGGTTTGAAAATCTACGTCAGGGTATAAAAAGGCCCTAAAACAAGAAAGTATAAAATCAGCATATGCAACACTTATTTCTTTGAAGTTTCATGCACAATACGGTCAAGAATAAGCAGATAAATCTTTGGAATAACAAACAGAAAATTCTAGTTTCAGGAAATTGATACATACACTTTGAAGAACAATCAAAATTCGAATGACCCGGGCGTGATTTGAACACGCAACCTTTTGATCTGGAGTCAAACGCGCTACCGTTGCGCCATCGGGCCACATATCATTCCGATTTCAGAATAAATATAAAAATTAGTCAAATGAAAACCAGAAAATAAGTATTTCTGAAATGCATCACATATTCGGAATATTTAATGAACAAAAAAATATATTGTCGTGAGTAAAATGTATATTCTTCAGGGAAAAAACATTTAACCAAGAATGAAATATTAATGACCCGGACGTGACTTGAACACGCAACCTTCTGATCTGGAGTCAGACGCGCTACCATTGCGTTACCGGGTCAACACATAATACTGCCTTTTGAATGAAGAAATTTGTAACAAGGAATCAAGGAAGACATTCGGAAAAGACGAGGTAATTAAAATATATGTGCATTAAAAAATCTATTACGTTCCCAAGAATTAATGAAAAACTTAATGAACTAAACAGAAATTTAATATATTTACAAAATTATCGAATTTATTTTGAAAATCTATGTCAGGATATAAAAAGGCCCTAAAACAAGAAAGTATAAAATCAGCATATGCAACACTTATTTCTTTGAAGTTTCATGCACAATACGTTCAAGAATAAGCAGATAAATCTTTGGAATAACAAACAGAAAATTCTAGTTTCAGGAAATTGATACATACACTTTGAAGAACAATCAAAATTCGAACGACCCGGACGTGATTTGAACACGCAACCTTCTGATCTGGAGTCAAACGCGCTACCGTTGCGCCACCGGGCCACATATCATTCCGATTTCAGAATAAATATAAAAATTAGTCAAATGAAAACCAGAAAATAAGTATTTATGAAATGCATCACATATTCGGGAAATATTTAATGAACAAAAAAATATATTGCCGTGAGTAAAATGTATACTCTTCAGGGAAAAAACATTTAACCACAAATGAAATATTAATGACCCGGACGTGACTTGAACACGCAACCTTCTGATCTGGAGTCAGACGCGCTACCATTGCGTTACCGGGTCAACACATAATACTGCCTTTTGAATGAAGAAATTTGTAACAAGGAATCAAGGAAGACATTCGGAAAAGACGAGGTAATTAAAATATATGTGCATTAAAAAATCTATTACGTTCCCAAGAATTAATGAAAAACTTAATGAACTAAACAGAAATTTAATATATTTACAAAATTATCGAATTTATTTTGAAAATCTATGTCAGGATATAAAAAGGCCCTAAAACAAGAAAGTATAAAATCAGCATATGCAACACTTATTTCTTTGAAGTTTCATGCACAATACGTTCAAGAATAAGCAGATAAATCTTTGGAATAACAAACAGAAAATTCTAGTTTCAGGAAATTGATACATACACTTTGAAGAACAATCAAAATTCGAACGACCCGGACGTGATTTGAACACGCAACCTTCTGATCTGGAGTCAAACGCGCTACCGTTGCGCCACCGGGCCACATATCATTCCGATTTCAGAATAAATATAAAAATTAGTAAATTAAAACCAGAAAATAAGTATTTATGAAATGCATCACATATTCGGGAAATATTTAATGAATAAAAAAAAATATTGCCGTGAGTAAAATGTATGCTCTTCAGGGAAAAACATTTAACCACAAATGAAATATTAATGACCCGGACGTGACTTGAAGACGCAACCTTCTGATCTGGAGCCAGACGCGCTACCATTGCGCTACCGGGTCAACGCATAATACTGCCTTTTGAATGAAGAAATTTGTAACAAGGAATCAAGGAAGACATTCGGAAAAGACGAGGTAATTAAAATATATGTGCATTAAAAAATCTATTACGTTCCCAAGAATTAATGAAAAACTTAATGAACTAAACAGAAATTTAATATATTTACAAAATTATCGGATTTATTTTGAAAATCTATGTCAGGATATAAAAAGGCCCGAAAACAAGAAAGTATAAAATCAGCATATGCAACACTTATTTCTTTGAAGTTTCATGCACAATACGTTCAAGAATAAGCAGATAAATCTTTGGAATAACAAACAGAAAATTCTAGTTTCAGGAAATTGATACATACACTTTGAAGAACAATCAAAATTCGAATGACCCGGGCGTGATTTGAACACGCAACCTTTCGATCTGGAGTCAAACGCGCTACCGTTGCGCCACCGGGCCACATATCATTCCGATTTCAGAATAAATATAAAAATTAGTCAAATGAAAACCAGAAAATAAGTATTTCTGAAATGCATCACATATTCGGGAAATATTTAATGAACAAAAAAGTATATTGCCGTGAGTAAAATGTATACTCTTCAGGGAAAAAACATTTAACCACAAATGAAATATTAATGACCCGGACGTGACTTGAACACGCAACCTTCTGATCTGGAGTCAGACGCGCTACCATTGCGCTACCGGGTCAAAGCTTAACACTGCTTTCTGAATGAAGAAATTTGTAACAAGGAATCAAGGAAGACATTCGGAAAAGACGAGGTAATTAAAATATATGTGCATTAAAAAATCTATTACGTTCCCAAGAATTAATGAAAAACTTAATGAACTAAACAGAAATTTAATATATTTACAAAATTATCGAATTTATTTTGAAAATCTATGCCAGGATATAAAAAGGCCCTAGAACAAGAAAGTATAAAATCAGCATATGCAACACTTATTTCTTTGAAGTTTCATGCACAATAAGTTCAAGAATAAGCAGATAAATCTTTGGAATAACAAACAGAAAATTCTAGTTTCAGGAAATTGATACATACACTTTGAAGAACAATCAAAATTCGAACGACCCGGACGTGATTTGAACACGCAACCTTCTGATCTGGAGTCAAACGCGCTACCGTTGCGCCACCGGGCCACATATCATTCCGATTTCAGAATAAATATAAAAATTAGTCAAATGAAAACCAGAAAATAAGTATTTATGAAATGCATCACATATTCGGGAAATATTTAATGAACAAAAAAATATATTGCCGTGAGTAAAATGTATACTCTTCAGGGAAAAAACATTTAACCACAAATGAAATATTAATGACCCGGACGTGACTTGAACACGCAACCTTCTGATCTGGAGTCAGACGCGCTACCATTGCGCTACCGGGTCAATGCTTAACACTGCTTTCTGAATGAAAAAATATATCACAATAAATCAAGGAACACAATCGGAAAAGACGACGTAATTAAAATATAAAAGCTTTAAAAAATCTATAACTTTCCCAAGAATTAATGAAAACTTAATGAACTAAACATAAATTTAATATATTTACAAAATTATCGAAATTGGTTTGAAAATCTATGCCAGGGTATAAAAAGGCCCTAAAACAAGAAAGTATAAAATCAGCATATGCAACACTTATTTCTTTGAAGTTTCATGCACAATACGTTCAAGAATAAGCAGATAAATCTTTGGAATAACAAACAGAAAATTCTAGTTTCAGGAAATTGATACATACACTTTGAAGAACAATCAAAATTCGAATGACCCGGACGTGATTTGAACACGCATCCTTCTGATCTGGAATCAAACGCGCTACCGTTGCGCCACCGGGCCACATATCATTCCGATTTCAGAATAAATATAAAAATTAGTCAAATGAAAACCAGAAAATAAGTATTTCTGAAATGCATCACATATTCGGGAAATATTTAATGAACAAAAAAATATATTGCCGTGAGTAAAATGTATACTCTTCAGGGAAAAAACATTTAACCACAAGTGAAATATTAATGACCCGGACGTGACTTGAACACGCAACCCTCTGATCTGGAGTCAGACGCTCTACCATTGCGCTACCGGGTCAATGTTTAACACTGCTTTCTGAATGAAGAAATATATCACAATAAATCAAGGAACACAATCGGAAAAGACGACGTAATTAAAATATAAAAGCTTTAAAAAATCTATAACTTTCCCAAGAATTAATGAAAACTTAATGAACTAAACATAAATTTAATATATTTACAAAATTATCGAAATTGGTTTGAAAATCTATGTCAGGGTATAAAAAGGCCCTAAAACAAGAAAGTATAAAATCAGCATATGCAACACTTATTTCTTTGAAGTTTCATGCACAATACGTTCAAGAATAAGCAGATAAATCTTTGGAATAACAAACAGAAAATTCTAGTTTCAGGAAATTGATACATACACTTTGAAGGACAATTAAAATTCGAATGACCCGGACGTGATTTGAACACGCAACCTTCTGATCAGGAATCAAACGCGCTACCGTTGCGCCACCGGGCCACATATCATTCCGATTTCAGAATAAATATAAAAATTTGTCAAATGAAAACCAGAAAATAAGTATTTCTGAAATGCATCACATATTCGGGAAATATTGAATGAACAAAAAAATATATTGCCGTGAGTAAAATGTATACTCTTCAGGGAAAAAACATTTAACCACAAATGAAATATTAATGACACGGACGTGACTTGAACACGCAACCTTCTGATCTGGAGTCAGACGCGCTACCATTGCGCTACCGGGTCAACACATAATACTGCCTTTTGAATGAAGAAATTTGTAACAAGGAATCAAGGAAGACATTCGGAAAAGACGAGGTAATTAAAATATATGTGCATTAAAAAATCTATTACGTTCCCAAGAATTAATGAAAAACTTAATGAACTAAACAGAAATTTAATATATTTACAAAATTATCGAATTTATTTTGAAAATCTATGTCAGGATATAAAAAGGCCCTAAAACAAGAAAGTATAAAATCAGCATATGCAACACTTATTTCTTTGAAGTTTCATGCACAATACGTTCAAGAATAAGCAGATAAATCTTTGGAATAACAAACAGAAAATTCTAGTTTCAGGAAATTGATACATACACTTTGAAGAACAATCAAAATTCGAACGACCCGGACGTGATTTGAACATGCAACCTTCTGATCTGGAGTCAAACGCGCTACCGTTGCGCCACCGGGCCACATATCATTCCGATTTCAGAATAAATATAAAAATTAGTCAAATGAAAACCAGAAAATAAGTATTTCTGAAATGCATCACATATTCGGGAAATATTGAATGAACAAAAAAATATATTGCCGTGAGTAAAATGTATACTCTTCAGGGAAAAAACATTTAACCACAAATGAAATATTAATGACACGGACGTGACTTGAACACGCAACCTTCTGATCTGGAGTCAGACGCGCTACCATTGCGTTACCGGGTCAACACATAATACTGCCTTTTGAATGAAGAAATTTGTAACAAGGAATCAAGGAAGACATTCGGAAAAGACGAGGTAATTAAAATATATGTGCATTAAAAAATCTATTACGTTCCCAAGAATTAATGAAAAACTTAATGAACTAAACAGAAATTTAATATATTTACAAAATTATCGAATTTATTTTGAAAATCTATGTCAGGATATAAAAAGGCCCTAAAACAAGAAAGTATAAAAGCAGCATATGCAACACTTATTTCTTTGAAGTTTCATGCACAATACGTTCAAGAATAAGCAGATAAATCTTTGGAATAACAAACAGAAAATTCTAGTTTCAGGAAATTGATACATACACTTTGAAGAACAATCAAAATTCGAACGACCCGGACGTGATTTGAACACGCAACCTTCTGATCTGGAGTCAAACGCGCTACCGTTGCGCCACCGGGCCACATATCATTCCGATTTCAGAATAAATATAAAAATTAGTAAATTAAAACCAGAAAATAAGTATTTATGAAATGCATCACATATTCGGGAAATATTTAATGAATAAAAAAAAATATTGCCGTGAGTAAAATGTATGCTCTTCAGGGAAAAACATTTAACCACAAATGAAATATTAATGACCCGGACGTGACTTGAAGACGCAACCTTCTGATCTGGAGCCAGACGCGCTACCATTGCGCTACCGGGTCAACGCATAATACTGCCTTTTGAATGAAGAAATTTGTAACAAGGAATCAAGGAAGACATTCGGAAAAGACGAGGTAATTAAAATATATGTGCATTAAAAAATCTATTACGTTCCCAAGAATTAATGAAAAACTTAATGAACTAAACAGAAATTTAATATATTTACAAAATTATCGGATTTATTTTGAAAATCTATGTCAGGATATAAAAAGGCCCGAAAACAAGAAAGTATAAAATCAGCATATGCAACACTTATTTCTTTGAAGTTTCATGCACAATACGTTCAAGAATAAGCAGATAAATCTTTGGAATAACAAACAGAAAATTCTAGTTTCAGGAAATTGATACATACACTTTGAAGAACAATCAAAATTCGAATGACCCGGGCGTGATTTGAACACGCAACCTTTCGATCTGGAATCAAACGCGCTACCGTTGCGCCACCGGGCCACATATCATTCCGATTTCAGAATAAATATAAAAATTAGTCAAATGAAAACCAGAAAATAAGTATTTCTGAAATGCATCACATATTCGGGAAATATTTAATGAACAAAAAAGTATATTGCCGTGAGTAAAATGTATACTCTTCAGGGAAAAAACATTTAACCACAAATGAAATATTAATGACCCGGACGTGACTTGAACACGCAACCTTCTGATCTGGAGTCAGACGCGCTACCATTGCGCTACCGGGTCAAAGCTTAACACTGCTTTCTGAATGAAGAAATTTGTAACAAGGAATCAAGGAAGACATTCGGAAAAGACGAGGTAATTAAAATATATGTGCATTAAAAAATCTATTACGTTCCCAAGAATTAATGAAAAACTTAATGAACTAAACAGAAATTTAATATATTTACAAAATTATCGAATTTATTTTGAAAATCTATGCCAGGATATAAAAAGGCCCTAGAACAAGAAAGTATAAAATCAGCATATGCAACACTTATTTCTTTGAAGTTTCATGCACAATACGTTCAAGAATAAGCAGATAAATCTTTGGAATAACAAACAGAAAATTCTAGTTTCAGGAAATTGATACATACACTTTGAAGAACAATCAAAATTCGAACGACCCGGACGTGATTTGAACACGCATCCTTCTGATCTGGAATCAAACGCGCTACCGTTGCGCCACCGGGCCACATATCATTCCGATTTCAGAATAAATATAAAAATTAGTCAAATGAAAACCAGAAAATAAGTATTTCTGAAATGCATCACATATTCGGGAAATATTTAATGAACAAAAAAATATATTGCCGTGAGTAAAATGTATACTCTTCAGGGAAAAAACATTTAACCACAAGTGAAATATTAATGACCCGGACGTGACTTGAACACGCAACCCTCTGATCTGGAGTCAGACGCTCTACCATTGCGCTACCGGGTCAATGTTTAACACTGCTTTCTGAATGAAGAAATATATCACAATAAATCAAGGAACACAATCGGAAAAGACGACGTAATTAAAATATAAAAGCTTTAAAAAATCTATAACTTTCCCAAGAATTAATGAAAACTTAATGAACTAAACATAAATTTAATATATTTACAAAATTATCGAAATTGGTTTGAAAATCTATGTCAGGATATAAAAAGGCCCGAAAACAAGAAAGTATAAAATCAGCATATGCAACACTTATTTCTTTGAAGTTTCATGCACAATACGTTCAAGAATAAGCAGATAAATCTTTGGAATAACAAACAGAAAATTCTAGTTTCAGGAAATTGATACATACACTTTGAAGAACAATCAAAATTCGAATGACCCGGGCGTGATTTGAACACGCAACCTTTCGATCTGGAGTCAAACGCGCTACCGTTGCGCCACCGGGCCACATATCATTCCGATTTCAGAATAAATATAAAAATTAGTCAAATGAAAACCAGAAAATAAGTATTTCTGAAATGCATCACATATTCGGGAAATATTTAATGAACAAAAAAGTATATTGCCGTGAGTAAAATGTATACTCTTCAGGGAAAAAACATTTAACCACAAATGAAATATTAATGACCCGGACGTGACTTGAACACGCAACCTTCTGATCTGGAGTCAGACGCGCTACCATTGCGCTACCGGGTCAAAGCTTAACACTGCTTTCTGAATGAAGAAATTTGTAACAAGGAATCAAGGAAGACATTCGGAAAAGACGAGGTAATTAAAATATATGTGCATTAAAAAATCTATTACGTTCCCAAGAATTAATGAAAAACTTAATGAACTAAACAGAAATTTAATATATTTACAAAATTATCGAATTTATTTTGAAAATCTATGCCAGGATATAAAAAGGCCCTAGAACAAGAAAGTATAAAATCAGCATATGCAACACTTATTTCTTTGAAGTTTCATGCACAATACGTTCAAGAATAAGCAGATAAATCTTTGGAATAACAAACAGAAAATTCTAGTTTCAGGAAATTGATACATACACTTTGAAGAACAATCAAAATTCGAACGACCCGGACGTGATTTGAACACGCATCCTTCTGATCTGGAATCAAACGCGCTACCGTTGCGCCACCGGGCCACATATCATTCCGATTTCAGAATAAATATAAAAATTAGTCAAATGAAAACCAGAAAATAAGTATTTCTGAAATGCATCACATATTCGGGAAATATTTAATGAACAAAAAAATATATTGCCGTGAGTAAAATGTATACTCTTCAGGGAAAAAACATTTAACCACAAGTGAAATATTAATGACCCGGACGTGACTTGAACACGCAACCCTCTGATCTGGAGTCAGACGCTCTACCATTGCGCTACCGGGTCAATGTTTAACACTGCTTTCTGAATGAAGAAATATATCACAATAAATCAAGGAACACAATCGGAAAAGACGACGTAATTAAAATATAAAAGCTTTAAAAAATCTATAACTTTCCCAAGAATTAATGAAAACTTAATGAACTAAACATAAATTTAATATATTTACAAAATTATCGAAATTGGTTTGAAAATCTATGTCAGGGTATAAAAAGGCCCTAAAACAAGAAAGTATAAAATCAGCATATGCAACACTTATTTCTTTGAAGTTTCATGCACAATACGTTCAAGAATAAGCAGATAAATCTTTGGAATAACAAACAGAAAATTCTAGTTTCAGGAAATTGATACATACACTTTGAAGGACAATTAAAATTCGAATGACCCGGACGTGATTTGAACACGCAACCTTCTGATCAGGAATCAAACGCGCTACCGTTGCGCCACCGGGCCACATATCATTCCGATTTCAGAATAAATATAAAAATTTGTCAAATGAAAACCAGAAAATAAGTATTTCTGAAATGCATCACATATTCGGGAAATATTGAATGAACAAAAAAATATATTGCCGTGAGTAAAATGTATACTCTTCAGGGAAAAAACATTTAACCACAAATGAAATATTAATGACACGGACGTGACTTGAACACGCAACCTTCTGATCTGGAGTCAGACGCGCTACCATTGCGCTACCGGGTCAACGCATAATACTGCCTTTTGAATGAAGAAATTTGTAACAAGGAATCAAGGAAGACTTTCGGAAAAGACGAGGTAATTAAAATATATGTGCATTAAAAAATCTATTACGTTCCCAAGAATTAATGAAAAACTTAATGAACTAAACAGTAATTTAATATATTTACAAAATTATCGAATTTGTTTTGAAAATCTATGTCAGGCTTTAAAAAGGCCCTAAAACAAGAAAGTATAAAATCAGCATATGCAACACTTATTTCTTTGAAGTTTCATGCACAATACGTTCAAGAATAAGCAGATAAATCTTTGGAATAACAAACAGAAAATTCTAGTTTCAGGAAATTGATACATACACATTGAAGAACAATCAAAATTCGAATGACCCGGACGTGATTTGAACACGCAACCTTCTGATCTGGAGTCAAACGCGCTACCGTTGCGCCACCGGGCCACATATCATTCTGATTTCAGAATAAATATAAAAATTAGTCAAATGAAAACCAGAAAATAAGTATTTCTGAAATGCATCACATATTCGGAATATTTAATGAACAAAAAAATATATTGCCGTGAGTAAAATATATATTCTTCAGGGAAAAAACATTTAACCACGAATGAAATATTAATGACCCGGACGTGACTTGAACACGCAACCTTCTGATCTGGAGTCAGACGCGCTACCATTGCGTTACCGGGTCAACACATAATACTGCCTTTTGAATGAAGAAATTTGTAACAAGGAATCAAGGAAGACATTCGGAAAAGACGAGGTAATTAAAATATATGTGCATTAAAAATCTATTACGTTCCCAAGAATTAATGAAAAACTTAATGAACTAAACAGAAATTTAATATATTTACAAAATTATCGAATTTATTTTGAAAATCTATGTCAGGATATAAAAAGGCCCTAAAACAAGAAAGTATAAAATCAGCATATGCAACACTTATTTCTTTGAAGTTTCATGCACAATACGTTCAAGAATAAGCAGATAAATCTTTGGAATAACAAACAGAAAATTCTAGTTTCAGGAAATTGATACATACACTTTGAAGGACAATCAAAATTCGAACGACCCGGACGTGATTTGAACACGCAACCTTCTGATCTGGAGTCAAACGCGCTACCGTTGCGCCACCGGGCCACATATCATTCCGATTTCAGAATAAATATAAAAATTAGTCAAATGAAAACCAGAAAATAAGTATTTATGAAATGCATCACATATTCGGGAAATATTTAATGAACAAAAAAATATATTGCCGTGAGTAAAATGTATACTCTTCAGGGAAAAAACATTTAACCACAAATGAAATATTAATGACCCGGACGTGACTTGAACACGCAACCTTCTGATCTGGAGTCAGACGCGCTACCATTGCGTTACCGGGTCAACACATAATACTGCCTTTTGAATGAAGAAATTTGTAACAAGGAATCAAGGAAGACATTCGGAAAAGACAAGGTAATTAAAATATATGTGCATTAAAAAATCTATTACGTTCCCAAGAATTAATGAAAAACTTAATGAACTAAACAGAAATTTAATATATTTACAAAATTATCGAATTTATTTTGAAAATCTATGTCAGGATATAAAAAGGCCCTAAAACAAGAAAGTATAAAATCAGCATATGCAACACTTATTTCTTTGAAGTTTCATGCACAATACGTTCAAGAATAAGCAGATAAATCTTTGGAATAACAAACAGAAAATTCTAGTTTCAGGAAATTGATACATACACTTTGAAGAACAATCAAAATTCGAACGACCCGGACGTGATTTGAACACGCAACCTTCTGATCTGGAGTCAAACGCGCTACCGTTGCGCCACCGGGCCACATATCATTCCGATTTCAGAATAAATATAAAAATTAGTCAAATGAAAACCAGAAAATAAGTATTTATGAAATGCATCACATATTCGGGAAATATTTAATGAACAAAAAAATATATTGCCGTGAGTAAAATGTATACTCTTCAGGGAAAAAACATTTAACCACAAATGAAATATTAATGACCCGGACGTGACTTGAACACGCAACCTTCTGATCTGGAGTCAGACGCGCTACCATTGCGCTACCGGGTCAATGCTTAACACTGCTTTCTGAATGAAAAAATATATCACAATAAATCAAGGAACACAATCGGAAAAGGCGACGTAATTAAAATATAAAAGCTTTAAAAAATCTATAACTTTCCCAAGAATTAATGAAAACTTAATGAACTAAACATAAATTTAATATATTTACAAAATTATCGAAATTGGTTTGAAAATCTACGTCAGGGTATAAAAAGGCCCTAAAACAAGAAAGTATAAAATCAGCATATGCAACACTTATTTCTTTGAAGTTTCATGCACAATACGGTCAAGAATAAGCAGATAAATCTTTGGAATAACAAACAGAAAATTCTAGTTTCAGGAAATTGATACATACACTTTGAAGAACAATCAAAATTCGAATGACCCGGGCGTGATTTGAACACGCAACCTTTTGACCTGGAGTCAAACGCGCTACCGTTGCGCCATCGGGCCACATATCATTCCGATTTCAGAATAAATATAAAAATTAGTCAAATGAAAACCAGAAAATAAGTATTTGTGAATTGCATCACATATTCGGAATATTTAATGAACAAAAAAATATATTGTCGTGAGTAAAATGTATATTCTTCAGGGAAAAAACATTTAACCAAGAATGAAATATTAATGACCCGGACGTGACTTGAACACGCAACCTTCTGATCTGGAGTCAGACGCGCTACCATTGCGTTACCGGGTCAACACATAATACTGCCTTTTGAATGAAGAAATTTGTAACAAGGAATCAAGGAAGACATTCGGAAAAGACGAGGTAATTAAAATATATGTGCATTAAAAAATCTATTACGTTCCCAAGAATTAATGAAAAACTTAATGAACTAAACAGAAATTTAATATATTTACAAAATTATCGAATTTATTTTGAAAATCTATGTCAGGATATAAAAAGGCCCTAAAACAAGAAAGTATAAAATCAGCATATGCAACACTTATTTCTTTGAAGTTTCATGCACAATACGTTCAAGAATAAGCAGATAAATCTTTGGAATAACAAACAGAAAATTCTAGTTTCAGGAAATTGATACATACACTTTGAAGAACAATCAAAATTCGAACGACCCGGACGTGATTTGAACACGCAACCTTCTGATCTGGAGTCAAACGCGCTACCGTTGCGCCACCGGGCCACATATCATTCCGATTTCAGAATAAATATAAAAATTAGTCAAATGAAAACCAGAAAATAAGTATTTATGAAATGCATCACATATTCGGGAAATATTTAATGAACAAAAAAATATATTGCCGTGAGTAAAATGTATACTCTTCAGGGAAAAAACATTTAACCACAAATGAAATATTAATGACCCGGACGTGACTTGAACACGCAACCTTCTGATCTGGAGTCAGACGCGCTACCATTGCGTTACCGGGTCAACACATAATACTGCCTTTTGAATGAAGAAATTTGTAACAAGGAATCAAGGAAGACATTCGGAAAAGACGAGGTAATTAAAATATATGTGCATTAAAAAATCTATTACGTTCCCAAGAATTAATGAAAAACTTAATGAACTAAACAGAAATTTAATATATTTACAAAATTATCGAATTTATTTTGAAAATCTATGTCAGGATATAAAAAGGCCCTAAAACAAGAAAGTATAAAATCAGCATATGCAACACTTATTTCTTTGAAGTTTCATGCACAATACGTTCAAGAATAAGCAGATAAATCTTTGGAATAACAAACAGAAAATTCTAGTTTCAGGAAATTGATACATACACTTTGAAGAACAATCAAAATTCGAACGACCCGGACGTGATTTGAACACGCAACCTTCTGATCTGGAGTCAAACGCGCTACCGTTGCGCCACCGGGCCACATATCATTCCGATTTCAGAATAAATATAAAAATTAGTAAATTAAAACCAGAAAATAAGTATTTATGAAATGCATCACATATTCGGGAAATATTTAATGAATAAAAAAAAATATTGCCGTGAGTAAAATGTATGCTCTTCAGGGAAAAACATTTAACCACAAATGAAATATTAATGACCCGGACGTGACTTGAAGACGCAACCTTCTGATCTGGAGCCAGACGCGCTACCATTGCGCTACCGGGTCAACGCATAATACTGCCTTTTGAATGAAGAAATTTGTAACAAGGAATCAAGGAAGACATTCGGAAAAGACGAGGTAATTAAAATATATGTGCATTAAAAAATCTATTACGTTCCCAAGAATTAATGAAAAACTTAATGAACTAAACAGAAATTTAATATATTTACAAAATTATCGAATTTATTTTGAAAATCTATGTCAGGATATAAAAAGGCCCGAAAACAAGAAAGTATAAAATCAGCATATGCAACACTTATTTCTTTGAAGTTTCATGCACAATACGTTCAAGAATAAGCAGATAAATCTTTGGAATAACAAACAGAAAATTCTAGTTTCAGGAAATTGATACATACACTTTGAAGAACAATCAAAATTCGAATGACCCGGGCGTGATTTGAACACGCAACCTTTCGATCTGGAGTCAAACGCGCTACCGTTGCGCCACCGGGCCACATATCATTCCGATTTCAGAATAAATATAAAAATTAGTCAAATGAAAACCAGAAAATAAGTATTTCTGAAATGCATCACATATTCGGGAAATATTTAATGAACAAAAAAGTATATTGCCGTGAGTAAAATGTATACTCTTCAGGGAAAAAACATTTAACCACAAATGAAATATTAATGACCCGGACGTGACTTGAACACGCAACCTTCTGATCTGGAGTCAGACGCGCTACCATTGCGCTACCGGGTCAAAGCTTAACACTGCTTTCTGAATGAAGAAATTTGTAACAAGGAATCAAGGAAGACATTCGGAAAAGACGAGGTAATTAAAATATATGTGCATTAAAAAATCTATTACGTTCCCAAGAATTAATGAAAAACTTAATGAACTAAACAGAAATTTAATATATTTACAAAATTATCGAATTTATTTTGAAAATCTATGCCAGGATATAAAAAGGCCCTAGAACAAGAAAGTATAAAATCAGCATATGCAACACTTATTTCTTTGAAGTTTCATGCACAATACGTTCAAGAATAAGCAGATAAATCTTTGGAATAACAAACAGAAAATTCTAGTTTCAGGAAATTGATACATACACTTTGAAGAACAATCAAAATTCGAACGACCCGGACGTGATTTGAACACGCAACCTTCTGATCTGGAGTCAAACGCGCTACCGTTGCGCCACCGGGCCACATATCATTCCGATTTCAGAATAAATATAAAAATTAGTCAAATGAAAACCAGAAAATAAGTATTTATGAAATGCATCACATATTCGGGAAATATTTAATGAACAAAAAAATATATTGCCGTGAGTAAAATGTATACTCTTCAGGGAAAAAACATTTAACCACAAATGAAATATTAATGACCCGGACGTGACTTGAACACGCAACCTTCTGATCTGGAGTCAGACGCGCTACCATTGCGCTACCGGGTCAATGCTTAACACTGCTTTCTGAATGAAAAAATATATCACAATAAATCAAGGAACACAATCGGAAAAGACGACGTAATTAAAATATAAAAGCTTTAAAAAATCTATAACTTTCCCAAGAATTAATGAAAACTTAATGAACTAAACATAAATTTAATATATTTACAAAATTATCGAAATTGGTTTGAAAATCTATGCCAGGGTATAAAAAGGCCCTAAAACAAGAAAGTATAAAATCAGCATATGCAACACTTATTTCTTTGAAGTTTCATGCACAATACGTTCAAGAATAAGCAGATAAATCTTTGGAATAACAAACAGAAAATTCTAGTTTCAGGAAATTGATACATACACTTTGAAGAACAATCAAAATTCGAATGACCCGGACGTGATTTGAACACGCATCCTTCTGATCTGGAATCAAACGCGCTACCGTTGCGCCACCGGGCCACATATCATTCCGATTTCAGAATAAATATAAAAATTAGTCAAATGAAAACCAGAAAATAAGTATTTCTGAAATGCATCACATATTCGGGAAATATTTAATGAACAAAAAAATATATTGCCGTGAGTAAAATGTATACTCTTCAGGGAAAAAACATTTAACCACAAGTGAAATATTAATGACCCGGACGTGACTTGAACACGCAACCCTCTGATCTGGAGTCAGACGCTCTACCATTGCGCTACCGGGTCAATGTTTAACACTGCTTTCTGAATGAAGAAATATATCACAATAAATCAAGGAACACAATCGGAAAAGACGACGTAATTAAAATATAAAAGCTTTAAAAAATCTATAACTTTCCCAAAAATTAATGAAAACTTAATGAACTAAACATAAATTTAATATATTTACAAAATTATCGAAATTGGTTTGAAAATCTATGTCAGGGTATAAAAAGGCCCTAAAACAAGAAAGTATAAAATCAGCATATGCAACACTTATTTCTTTGAAGTTTCATGCACAATACGTTCAAGAATAAGCAGATAAATCTTTGGAATAACAAACAGAAAATTCTAGTTTCAGGAAATTGATACATACACTTTGAAGGACAATTAAAATTCGAATGACCCGGACGTGATTTGAACACGCAACCTTCTGATCAGGAATCAAACGCGCTACCGTTGCGCCACCGGGCCACATATCATTCCGATTTCAGAATAAATATAAAAATTTGTCAAATGAAAACCAGAAAATAAGTATTTCTGAAATGCATCACATATTCGGGAAATATTGAATGAACAAAAAAATATATTGCCGTGAGTAAAATGTATACTCTTCAGGGAAAAAACATTTAACCACAAATGAAATATTAATGACACGGACGTGACTTGAACACGCAACCTTCTGATCTGGAGTCAGACGCGCTACCATTGCGCTACCGGGTCAACGCATAATACTGCCTTTTGAATGAAGAAATTTGTAACAAGGAATCAAGGAAGACTTTCGGAAAAGACGAGGTAATTGAAATATATGTGCATTAAAAAATCTATTACGTTCCCAAGAATTAATGAAAAACTTAATGAACTAAACAGTAATTTAATATATTTACAAAATTATCGAATTTGTTTTGAAAATCTATGTCAGGATATAAAAAGGCCCTAAAACAAGAAAGTATAAAATCAGCATATGCAACACTTATTTCTTTGAAGTTTCATGCACAATACGTTCAAGAATAAGCAGATAAATCTTTGGAATAACAAACAGAAAATTCTAGTTTCAGGAAATTGATACATACACATTGAAGAACAATCAAAATTCGAATGACCCGGACGTGATTTGAACACGCAACCTTCTGATCTGGAGTCAAACGCGCTACCGTTGCGCCACCGGGCCACATATCATTCTGATTTCAGAATAAATATAAAAATTAGTCAAATGAAAACCAGAAAATAAGTATTTCTGAAATGCATCACATATTCGGAATATTTAATGAACAAAAAAATATATTGCCGTGAGTAAAATGTATATTCTTCAGGGAAAAAATATTTAACCACGAATGAAATATTAATGACCCGGACGTGACTTGAACACGCAACCTTCTGATCTGGAGTCAGACGCGCTACCATTGCGTTACCGGGTCAACACATAATACTGCCTTTTGAATGAAGAAATTTGTAACAAGGAATCAAGGAAGACATTCGGAAAAGACGAGGTAATTAAAATATATGTGCATTAAAAATCTATTACGTTCCCAAGAATTAATGAAAAACTTAATGAACTAAACAGAAATTTAATATATTTACAAAATTATCGAATTTATTTTGAAAATCTATGTCAGGATATAAAAAGGCCCTAAAACAAGAAAGTATAAAATCAGCATATGCAACACTTATTTCTTTGAAGTTTCATGCACAATACGTTCAAGAATAAGCAGATAAATCTTTGGAATAACAAACAGAAAATTCTAGTTTCAGGAAATTGATACATACACTTTGAAGGACAATCAAAATTCGAACGACCCGGACGTGATTTGAACACGCAACCTTCTGATCTGGAGTCAAACGCGCTACCGTTGCGCCACCGGGCCACATATCATTCCGATTTCAGAATAAATATAAAAATTAGTCAAATGAAAACCAGAAAATAAGTATTTATGAAATGCATCACATATTCGGGAAATATTTAATGAACAAAAAAATATATTGCCGTGAGTAAAATGTATACTCTTCAGGGAAAAAACATTTAACCACAAATGAAATATTAATGACCCGGACGTGACTTGAACACGCAACCTTCTGATCTGGAGTCAGACGCGCTACCATTGCGTTACCGGGTCAACACATAATACTGCCTTTTGAATGAAGAAATTTGTAACAAGGAATCAAGGAAGACATTCGGAAAAGACAAGGTAATTAAAATATATGTGCATTAAAAAATCTATTACGTTCCCAAGAATTAATGAAAAACTTAATGAACTAAACAGAAATTTAATATATTTACAAAATTATCGAATTTATTTTGAAAATCTATGTCAGGATATAAAAAGGCCCTAAAACAAGAAAGTATAAAATCAGCATATGCAACACTTATTTCTTTGAAGTTTCATGCACAATACGTTCAAGAATAAGCAGATAAATCTTTGGAATAACAAACAGAAAATTCTAGTTTCAGGAAATTGATACATACACTTTGAAGAACAATCAAAATTCGAACGACCCGGACGTGATTTGAACACGCAACCTTCTGATCTGGAGTCAAACGCGCTACCGTTGCGCCACCGGGCCACATATCATTCCGATTTCAGAATAAATATAAAAATTAGTCAAATGAAAACCAGAAAATATGTATTTATGAAATGCATCACATATTTGGGAAATATTTAATGAACAAAAAAATATATTGCCGTGAGTAAAATGTATACTCTTCAGGGAAAAAACATTTAACCACAAATGAAATATTAATGACCCGGACGTGACTTGAACACGCAACCTTCTGATCTGGAGTCAGACGCGCTACCATTGCGCTACCGGGTCAATGCTTAACACTGCTTTCTGAATGAAAAAATATATCACAATAAATCAAGGAACACAATCGGAAAAGGCGACGTAATTAAAATATAAGTAGTGTGTGAATGAGAGAGCTGGACCACAGCCATAAACCTCCCATTAAAACCACACCCACTTTTAGAATGGAATGGCTCTATATCACCAATAAAATTTCAACCCACTTTTAAAAACAATGGTGTGAAACCTCCCATTAAAACCACACCCACTTTTAGAATGTAATGGCTCTATTTTATCCACACAAATGGGATTACACAATGGTGTGAAACCTCCCATTAAAACCACACCCACTTTTAGAATGGAATGGCTCTATATCACCCATAAAATTTCCACCCACTTTTAAAAACAATGGTGCGAAACCCACCCATAAAACTTCCACCCACTTTTAAAACCAATGGTGCGAAACCCACCCATAAAATTTCCACCCACTTTTAAAACCAATGGCTCGCAAAACCCCCATAAAAACCGGACCCACTTTTAGAATGTAATGGCTCTATTTTATCCACACAAATGGGATTACACAATGGTTCTCAAAACCCCATTGAAACCACACCCACTTTTAGAAATACAATGGCTACAAAACCTCCATTAAAATCGTATCCACTTTTAGAGATCAATGGTATGAAAACCGCCATAAATTCCTTACCCCCCTATAAAAAACAAAGGCTCTCAAATCCCCATTAAAACCACACCCCCTTTTAGAAAGTGATGGCTCTATTTCGACCACACAAATTCGATTAAACAATGGCTCGCAAAACCCCATAAAACCCGAACCCACTTTTAGAATTCAATGGTTATTTCTTATCCATAAAAATCTACAACCCCTCTTAAAACGATGGTATCGAAACCCCATAAAAACCGAACCCACTTTAGAAAAGTAATGGACCTATTTTATCTATCGGAGCGAGCAAGCGAAAAGTCGTTGGGAGGGAAGGTACCCCCTTCGGCGAGCACCCCCGAAGGGGGTACCTACCATTATGATACGTGGGGTGATGTCCATAGCTCTATTCAAAATATTGAAGAGTCTTTAAATGAATATAGATACTTATCGGAGCCTCGATTTGTTGAGGCTATATACGACACTCCATCGCCAAACGAACTCTATACCACAATCTGCGAAAAGTTAGACTCTTATATGGAGGAGGAGGAGGACGGTTCCAATCAGCACTTTAGATGTGATATAGACACTATTAAAGAGGCATTCAGAACAGAAGAATGTGTCCTTCGAACTGAGGACTAAAACCATTAATTATCTTTTAATAGTTCGAAAACTGTTAAAAGATTATGATCGCCTACTCCTTTATCGCATAGTGACCGTGAGCCAAGGTATGGACACCATCTTCCAATATATGACGCTTGTCATCTTTTCCTGATAGGGCAATCTTATTGACTTGTATGGAATGAATCTCATGCTTTGTGCTCCTGATGAGATTCATGGTTCGATGCTGTACTTCTTGCTTGAATAGGCAGTTCTTGTAGTCCTCGAAGGATATCCTGTTTTTCACGACACATTTCTTTACTCCTTTCGACTTTTTCACCAGGTCAACCTCAGTTTTACAAGCATACATCTTAGATCTTAAGCCAACGAACTCTTCTAAGATCTTCCCTGCATTTTCATCCTTCATCTTCCCCAAGACCTTTTTATTTACTCGGGGCAAACCATACCTATTGTTTTCTGGATAATCTGATGTGTCAAAGTAGTCAATCAATCCCTTCATATCCTCATAAAAGTCCTCGGTCTGTATGTCATAGATGTAACTGTCAGTGTCCATGTACAATAGCTTGATATCACCCCCATATTTAGGCTTCATAAGATTATAATGGAAGTCATACATCAGATGCTTCGATAGATCTAATATACTCATGCCGACGTATATTGGCTTATTAAAAATCACTTTCGTCTTGTTCATATGCACGGCGGCTAATCTTTCGTCAAAAATGGTCCTTCCCTTGAAGTTGGGCTTAGCAACTAGCTTCTCCGCTTTCTGGGGATCGCATACTAGCCTAATATCGAGTCGCTTCCTGATATTTTCCATCGTCTTGCCAAAGACCGAGTTGTTCATAAGTTTGAAGAAGTCTTTCTCAAAGTCGTTGGTTGCCTTGGTCCTCATTCCAGTGTTCAGGTCTATGTACCTCTTCAACCAGGGAGACTGCTGAAACTCCAACACTTTGTGTACCTTTTTGAGCTTCAGCCCCAACTGCAACAGTTGCTTCAAAACCCTGTAATGAACCACATAATGCTCTTTGAGTAGTGTGTGAATGAGAGAGCTGGACCACAGCCATAAACCTCCCATTAAAACCACACCCACTTTTAGAATGTAATGGCTCTATATCACCAATAAAATTTCAACCCACTTTTAAAAACAATGGTGTGAAACCTCCCATTAAAACCACACCCACTTTTAGAATGTAATGGCTCTATTTTATCCACACAAATGGGATTACACAATGGTGTGAAACCTCCCATTAAAACCACACCCACTTTTAGAATGGAATGGCTCTATATCACCCATAAAATTTCCACCCACTTTTAAAAACAATGGTGCGAAACCCACCCATAAAACTTCCACCCACTTTTAAAACCAATGGTGCGAAACCCACCCATAAAATTTCCACCCACTTTTAAAACCAATGGCTCGCAAAACCCCATAAAAACCGGACCCACTTTTAGAATGTAATGGCTCTATTTTATCCACACAAATGGGATTACACAATGGTTCTCAAAACCCCATTGAAACCACACCCACTTTTAGAAATACAATGGCTACAAAACCTCCATTAAAATCGTATCCACTTTTAGAGATCAATGGTATGAAAACCGCCATAAATTCCTTACCCCCCTATAAAAAACAAAGGCTCTCAAATCCCCATTAAAACCACACCCCCTTTTAGAAAGTGATGGCTCTATTTCGACCACACAAATTCGATTAAACAATGGCTCGCAAAACCCCATAAAACCCGAACCCACTTTTAGAATTCAATGGTTATTTCTTATCCATAAAAATCTACAACCCCTCTTAAAACGATGGTATCGAAACCCCATAAAAACCGAACCCACTTTAGAAAAGTAATGGACCTATTTTATCTATCGGAGCGAGCAAGCGAAAAGTCGTTGGGAGGGAAGGTACCCCCTTCGGCGAGCACCCCCGAAGGGGGTACCTACCATTATGATACGTGGGGTGATGTCCATAGCTCTATTCAAAATATTGAAGAGTCTTTAAATGAATATAGATACTTATCGGAGCCTCGATTTGTTGAGGCTATATACGACACTCCATCGCCAAACGAACTCTATACCACAATCTGCGAAAAGTTAGACTCTTATATGGAGGAGGAGGAGGACGGTTCCAATCAGCACTTTAGATGTGATATAGACACTATTAAAGAGGCATTCAGAACAGAAGAATGTGTCCTTCGAACTGAGGACTAAAACCATTAATTATCTTTTAATAGTTCGAAAACTGTTAAAAGATTATGATCGCCTACTCCTTTATCGCATAGTGACCGTGAGCCAAGGTATGGACACCATCTTCCAATATATGACGCTTGTCATCTTTTCCTGATAGGGCAATCTTATTGACTTGTATGGAATGAATCTCATGCTTTGTGCTCCTGATGAGATTCATGGTTCGATGCTGTACTTCTTGCTTGAATAGGCAGTTCTT
This sequence comes from Amaurobius ferox, assembly GCA_951213105.1. NCBI lineage: Eukaryota > Metazoa > Arthropoda > Arachnida > Araneae > Amaurobiidae > Amaurobius > Amaurobius ferox. The sequence goes on along the minus strand of OX578144.1, from coordinate 118,707,699 downwards.
GTAGTCCTCGAAGGATATCCTGTTTTTCACGACACATTTCTTTACTCCTTTCGACTTTTTCACCAGGTCAACCTCAGTTTTACAAGCATACATCTTAGATCTTAAGCCAACGAACTCTTCTAAGATCTTCCCTGCATTTTCATCCTTCATCTTCCCCAAGACCTTTTTATTTACTCGGGGCAAACCATACCTATTGTTTTCTGGATAATCTGATGTGTCAAAGTAGTCAATCAATCCCTTCATATCCTCATAAAAGTCCTCGGTCTGTATGTCATAGATGTAACTGTCAGTGTCCATGTACAATAGCTTGATATCACCCCCATATTTAGGCTTCATAAGATTATAATGGAAGTCATACATCAGATGCTTCGATAGATCTAATATACTCATGCCGACGTATATTGGCTTATTAAAAATCACTTTCGTCTTGTTCATATGCACGGCGGCTAATCTTTCGTCAAAAATGGTCCTTCCCTTGAAGTTGGGCTTAGCAACTAGCTTCTCCGCTTTCTGGGGATCGCATACTAGCCTAATATCGAGTCGCTTCCTGATATTTTCCATCGTCTTGCCAAAGACCGAGTTGTTCATAAGTTTGAAGAAGTCTTTCTCAAAGTCGTTGGTTGCCTTGGTCCTCATTCCAGTGTTCAGGTCTATGTACCTCTTCAACCAGGGAGACTGCTGAAACTCCAACACTTTGTGTACCTTTTTGAGCTTCAGCCCCAACTGCAACAGTTGCTTCAAAACCCTGTAATGAACCACATAATGCTCTTTGTCATAGAGGGTCGTCAGTAGTTTTAGCTGTTTTGAGCCATCAGGCATCCTGCTCTCAGGTGCTAGAGGTATGTCTGAATGGAGGTTGTGCAGATGGGTCGGGTACTGTAGGTCGCAATCTACGATGTATCCTTTGTCTGAGTCATCCTCTACTTGGGTCACATCTGACACAGTGCTCCACTCGAAGCCACCATGCGGTAGGTATTGACTCATGGCCCATCCGTAAAGGTTGTTGGCGTCAAGGTACATCAGGTAGTTAGACTTCTTGTTCTCGTCATAGTCCCTCATGTACTTGTTGTTCGCCCTCCCATATCGGTTACAGCACTGAGAGATGCCTCCTCTGGTCCCCTTTTCTAGCATGAGTATCATGTCATAGTCTGTCAACAGCTCTAGCTCAACCTCTGTGGTTTTGAGCATGGCGTCCCACGAGAGTCCGGGTGCAGTGAAGTACCATGCAGGATCCAACTTATAGGTCTTTAGACAGACATCTCTAAAGTGTTCCATGATGTCGGCTAGGATGAGTACATCAGTCTTCACATACAAATCGGAATATTCACCCAATGTCTTAATGTTGAAGGCCTTCCATACCCTTTTAGCGTGCTCGTAGTCCTCATCCTTTATGTGTGACTCATTCAATAGGTTGTAAAAGTCTTCTTTTGGGGGCAGCTTGGTTTCTTCGCATTTGTCCCACGAGTCCATGTAATCGTATGGATAGACGCCTTTTCGGGTGACGAGGTCCAGTTTGTCCTTGGGGAAGTACTTGGCTGTCTCCCTGAACTCCTTTACGTTCCTCGCAAGACTGTCGAGGCTAGCGGCCATGAACTTGAATGAGTCGACAAACCTCAACTTTATACCAGGTACCTTTACTTTCTTCCCATCGCCTACTTCTACAGTTTTTGCCCCGACCTCCTTACTGAAGGAAATGTACCTCTCCTCGTTGTTCGGGATGACGTCGATATCACCTTGGTCTCTACCGAGCTCCTTTATGAAGAGATGGGCGTCGTAGCCAGATAAGTTGTGGATGAACACTGGAATGAACGAAGGCTCTTGATACTTTAGGTTGCAAAGGTTGTGAGCAGGTCCTCTGTAGTTCGATTCACATTTCGCCGGATTGAGAAGATGGTCATGATCTCTAACTTTTCGGAAGTCTGGTTCATCCTTGGGTGAATAGGGTGAAGGTTTCTTCCTGATATCTTCGTCACAGATGTGGCAAACATGGGTCCTTTGGAAATGCTCTTCATCTTCGGTGCTCATTTTGATGGGTTGCTTCTTATCATAAATGTTCTTTATCGCTAGCGCCTCAGTCTTCACTGTATCAAAGAACAGCTTGGTGGCATTGGGTCCTCTGTATGTGATTGGTGCCTTATAGTCTGCGTGTTTATATTTGATGTAGACAGTGAAGCTCATAGGTTCATGCTTTTGATATTTATGTAAGAATGAGCTGTCTTTTGTAGGGCAGCAGGTGTTTATCTTGTTTGTCAAGCACTCGAAGTCTCCGTACATCACAAAGGGTAATCGTAAAGACCTTTGGTAGTTTTTGAACCGCAGAGATTCGTTCTCCTCGGGCATTACAATCTTTACTGGTGTATTCTTCCTACAATCCGTTTCATGAGCTTGGAGGTCCTCTTCGGAGTAATAATACAGCAGGCATCTCTCACAGGTGAATATCTTTCCGTTGTGTTTAGTCACTTGTCCGCTTATCAATTTGGAGAGGTCTTTTATCCAACAGTAATGACTGTTTCCTTCCTTATTCTTTATGTACAGCAAATTGATGTGTTTGTCTTCCTTATTTTTAGTGATTCTCAATGGGTATATATCATTACCTTCGTATGAATATATGTTCACCGATATGTTATTCAACTTTTCGAACCTGTTAAATACTCTATCTTCCATCTTCACTGGAAACTCGATACCTTCGAAATTTAGCTCATTATCATATGGCTTATATTTAGAGACTCTATCTACGTGATTATCAGCTGGATAAATAGCGGACAGTATCGCCCACTTAAAGCACTCGTTATCATTTTCATTTTTCACGTTAATGACTGCCTTTTTATCTTTAATTCTTTTCGGTAAATCAATGTAGGATGATCCTCTCAGTGGGTTGTATTTATTGATCCTCACCTCAAGGTTTTTAATTCTAACAAGCGTCCATCCCGAACCCTTTGCAACAAACTCCTCCATTTCTGTCAATAATTTTTGGATAACCGATCTGTAATAAGCTACCAAATCAGTTGATTCTAAGATGACTGCGTTTTCTGTTTTGAAGTTTTTCTCCATTTCTATAATAGCATCGTCTTTACCCTTTTGATAGTCACAGAGGAATTCGAAATTAACCTTCAAACCATGCAGCCTCTTTATGTGTTTAGTGATGAGTCCCCGGACTAGTGACGCCACATCGTTCAAAAAGTCTTTGGGAAGCATCAGGTTGTGTTCATTTTGGATGTCGTACGTCTTCAAGCGAGATTCAAAGGCTGTATTAACTTTGTGGAGGGTGTAGAGCCTTCTCTCTCGCGTATCTAAAAACAGGTCTGAATCAAACCCGAAATGACGGTTGAACAATACGCTTTCTATGTATGCTATGATGTCTGCCCTCCTTCCTAACCTGGAATAGCCTCTAATGCCATGCGTTCGACAAAATTCCCGTAGTTGGGGGAGAGTCATGTGATGTAGTCGATGCTCCACCCTTCCACACTCTGGGAGAGCGGTTGCCTTCTTTGGTATATAGTTTAGGTGCCCTTTAGATTGTAGGTGCTTATTCATGCTTGATCCCTTAAATAACTTACCGCAACACCTGATCTTACGCACTCTGTTCTTCTTTGGCTTGCTAAACAAGTCATTGTGGAAACTGGGAAAGCCGTTGAATGAGGTCGACCATATGATATGATATTGAATAAGGTCGACCAGCTCCAACTTTTTAAGTTTCGAGTAACCTCGAATATTATTTTCACGACAGTAGCCTTGCAACTGTCGAACGGTTTTAGATTGAAAATCCATTTTGTCTTTCTTTAGAACTACAAATCGTTTCTTTAAATGCTTTTATTATTGAAGGGGTAAACTTTTTACGATTCAATTTTTAATGAGTATTTCAATCATTAAAAATAAAGTCATATCTACATCTGTTAAATGAACGGTAAAGGTGGGCCCAGCCACCTTTTTCCTCGGAAAAAGAATTGAAAATCTAAGTTACAATGATGGAAGGGCATGTCATCGATGTCGGTCGATCGCTATCGCTATCACTGTCAGCCTGATATATTGAAAAGGTTTCGTAGAGGTTTCGAAAAGGTGGTTTTTTTACCACGAAACCCTCTAATGGTGTACAATAATATAAAACCCTGAAGCCAACATATAATCTTAATAATCTTATTTCATCCCTGGTCAAAATCATACCAACCCTGGGTATATCATTTTTTAAAAATAAAATTGAGTTGTTCGACAAACGTATTAGGATAGATTTCCCGTGCTCAGTAATGTCAGAAACCAAATATAAGCCATCCACTGACTCAAAGTTATCAGTACTCAAATCGTTTAATTTTTTTACAATACGATCCATATTCTTTATTTAAAGGATAAATATATTCAAACTTGAGGAAGGTAACAAAGGGTATCTAAACATTTAATGGTTGATCAACCATTAAATATAATTATGGTTCATTTTTGTCCAACTCGGGTTGTATGTCGACAGGTTCATTTTTGTCCAACTCGGGTTGTTTGTCGATAGGATCATTTTTACCCAACTCGGGAGGTATGTCGACAGGTTCATATTGTATCACAAATCTATTACATATGTTTGTCAGAAGGATGCAAACCAGCTTTTTAAAATGGAGTTCGTAAAAGGTATCTGAGAGCAAATGGGCTTTATAAGTCATGAGGTGACAAAGATCTATACGAGCCAGATTTTTCATAATAAAATCTTCGTTAAAGGTTTGCCATTGAACAATTCTACCCCATTCAAGGTAATCTGCGAATTCCGTCATAAAATCTTCAGTGAGCTTTTGTTTGACGCAAATGAGTTCCATATCGATTTTGTCTATATGCCGACGAATAAATTCTTCTGAGAGTACTTGGAATTGAGAAACCATTCTCCAATCTAATTTGGAAGCATGTTTATCCAGGAAGGGTTCTGACATTATCTGATATCTGGAAACTACTTCCCAATCTAAATATTCAGTATTTCTATCCATGAAATCCTCTGATAGAACTTGATATTTGGATGTATAGTACCAGTTTAATAGACCTCTGTGTTTTTCTACAAAAGGCTCCGAAAGCTTCTGATACTGAGAGATGACCATCCAGTTTACCAAACCTTCGAATTCTTCGATAAACTCTTCCGATAAAGTTGAATATTGACTTATGAGCGACCAGTTAACATAATTTTTACTAACTCTGATTTGTTCTTCCGACAAACCGCTTTTTGATATTTCGTTCCACGCCATTTATTATATGTACAATTTTTTACGGCAGCTGGAGTGTCCACTTGATTTCTTCAATTTTTAGAAATGGTTGAACTGTGAACTCAGCATCACATCGTAAGAAAATTTTTAATTGGTCATCTTTTTTAACCTCTCCGAGAATTAACACGAATTCAGTGGCTACTTTTATCTTGTGAACGTACTGCTTGCTATTAATGTATAACTTAACAACGATTAATTCATCGATTATCTTTTGAGGATCAAGGTACAATCCCAGTCTAAAAAAACCGTCCCGAGAGAATTTACATTCTGAGTTCAAAGCATCACCGGAAAACTTCGTAAAAATAACAGCATTCGCATTGGTACTAGGTCTAATAGTAATGTACCCTGATGTGGTGGTTGCATAACATACTTTATTGTCAACATATCTTTCCAAGTATTTTTTATTAACCACATTCATGTCTTCAGTAGGGTCAGCGACATTGCCTATCCTTTTACCTTTAGCGTCAATGGGTCTTCTGTCACCTAAACTCAGGTACTTCTGATCTAAACCTTCCATAATTTTTGCTATCTCTTCTCGTAGTTCAACCTTCACCGTGTGAGTGACGGTAGTAGAGTTACGAATTAACTCAGCTTCCAGATAACTTTTAGTAGTTACATCCCGACTCTCAATCGGCGTCTGACAGTTTTTCAAGATCTTATTTTCCATATCGTAGTTACCGTCGTGTGTGAGTTTAAACCCTATGCCTGGAATACCAGGAGGTCCTTGTTCTAATTCTTCATCGAAAAGCGGGTAGTAGGCAGCCATTTATTTGAATATAAAATAATTTTTATAGTCATGGACTATAAAAATTAAAAATGGACTATAAAAATGGCTTATAATTTCAAAGTTTTGATCATGGTAATATTTTGATTGTTAATATTTAAGAGGCATTTCTTGTGCTCTTTTAAGATGAAGTAAAAAACATAATCTTTGGGGGCAGCGTTCCTTAACCTCCAGTTAAACTCAATCATTAAGTTATTCGTATCGGTATAGTTTTGATGATGAGAGAGATTAAAGCAGATGATTGGATACAACTTACCAAAATTCGAATAATTGACCATACAACCTGTTTCAGACGTGATGGTGTTGAGTCCAGATTCCAAAAAGGCTGTGTATAATCGATTATAATCACTTTTCTCAAAATCCATCATGTAACTGACAGTTGGCACTTTTACATTGTTGATCATTAACCAACATTCCGTCATATCTAAGTTATCAAACAGCATGTTATTGCGCTTCGAATTTTCGTATCTTTCAGTGTACTGAGGAATTACGTACAAAGATAAGACTTCATCAGAAGTAGCTTTTATGGTATAAGAGCCGCTAGCGTTTTTATAGAAAATATTAGACTTTACAATGCTGTGTTGGTTCCAGTTTATTTCTACATCCTTATTCGATAACTTTAATTCGTTAAATATTGAAGCCGCCGCATTTTTAAATCGTACGTAAGGTAGCCAGAGTGATAAATCTTCTACAACGACTTTATAGATCTTATGTTGCTCGTTGGTGTACAGCATATTTAGACTGTGATTTCTCTGGAACTCAAATTTGACTTGGAACCCCGTGATTACTTTTTTATATTCACGGAAGAAATCAAACACGTACTTTAGTGGGATCCATATAGTTACAACCTTGCTATTTTTAGTGAATTCGCTTCTTTCTGTATATCCCTGGTTATGGTTCTCATTAATTCCGAATTTTTCGAAAAACTCAGTAATCTTTGTGGTATCTACTAACGTGCCATCATATTTCAAGCGTTCTCTATCAGCTGTGTCCGACGTATCAGTGTAGAACAGCATATTAGTAGCTTCGGCAGAAGAATAGTCAGGCGTAAAATGTATTAAGCCCAACACTTGTCGCATAAGAGCGGAATAATTTATGTTGGATTCTATTTCAGTGGTTCCTAATGTAAACCTGTTAGCATTGATCAAACCACCTCCATTCACGAGAGCTACATTATCATTCACTATGGCAGTACCATCGTTGTTAACAATTTTCAATTTTTGCTGTAAATAACCGTTAGAGTATAAAATGTTGGCGTTGGTGTCTTGAATAAAGAAATGGTAAGAGGCATTTTCCATAGAATTATCACTATTTTCATGCCTTACCTCTCTATATTCGAAACTTTCGATGTCATCATCGTAATAATAATTGGTGCTGTTTAATTCAAATATTTTATTCATTTATTATAATATAATTTTTTTTTCTTCTCCTCAATTTAATAGCTATATGGCTATTAAATCGAATTTAGAAAAACTTTAGTCCAGCTCCATGTTTTTTCTGCTTTGATAATATCTCCTTTATTTTATCCTGCACATACTTACCTTCTAATTCGGCCTCCTGCAGGACTGGTACGTCGGAAAAGAACCCTCTTCCTTGTATCTTCTTACTCTTTCTTTGAAGTCTGTGTTTATTCATTTCTTTATTATAGGGCGATAAAATTGTATTGTACTTCTTGCTTATTGAGCGGTATTAAATCACCTCTATGATTGGTTACTTGCATTCTGATTCGGTAAACACTATCCATTCGAACAGGGTAAAACAGAGGTTTGTCAAATGATTTTATAATCTGACTACCTGGACGATTACTGTTTGTAAATGAATAGATGACGTTTGTAGAGTTGAAACCGTTGATATACGCCCCCTCTGCGACATCGCAATGTATATAAATGTTATCGTTTCCCCCAGATAAGTCAGCAATGTACTTTCCTACTTGTTCAAGCTCTTCGTGGATTTTAGGCTCGAAACCTAAAAGTTTATGCAGGTTTTTGGTTTTCGTTAAATCGATCTTATACCCGTCTTTTAACTTAATGGCTATTCGTTGTCGTTCCTCCACTATTCCGAATTGTATCGGCGGATCGCTTCCAAAAAAATTAATCATGTAACGATTCAGCCCCTTGATAGTGTAATTTCCATCTGGTATCGTCAAATTTAACCACTGCTGACCATCAAAGTATGAAAATACCTCATCTTTGATATTGTCCCATGAAACGTACATCGAAAAGGACTGAAGGGCAATCTGTTTAAAGGTGAAAGGTCTAGTGTATTCAATCGTAAAATCTTCTGATTTTTCCGCGTTTTTAGAATCTAATATCAATAGAACCATTTTATTTATAGAGAACATTTTTTTCATTGAAGTCGCTGGGTTCTTGGGTAAAAGAATATAGCACATCTACAACTGGCCTACCCTTGTTTCTTTCACGAATGTACTTCATACAAAAGTAGCCGCATTTGACGGAAGCAGGGTGCTGTAGAAAGCTCGAGTTACACCCGATATTTTTCTTTCCAGAAGTCAGTAGATACTTCTTAATGTTAGGATGAATTTTGTATACGTGTTCTCCAAAAGGATCAAAATACTCAACAAAGTTATTTTTAGGATCGTTATAGTAGCAGACCCAGTGCGTACCAGGTCCTGTGACAATGTCCAGATTAATAATACCGTTTTCAAACCGACTCATCTTTTTAGGCAACAGATCGGAAGTAAAGACGCCCCTAAACCCCTGTTCATGTTTCATATTTTGTTCAATTACTTCGTCTGATATTCCCAGTTTTGATAGACGCCCTTTCCAATGGGTCTTTTTTTTACACATCCAGATCCTGAAATTTTTTCCAAAGCTTTCTTTGCTCCATATCCAGCCGCCCCACTTGCAGCACCTAGTGCTAAAGCCTTGGCCCCAGCAATTAACGCAGGTAATAGAAAAGGTAGAAAACCACCCGTTTTCTGGAGCTGCGTCTTACTGATAGTGATACGCTTCCCCTTCCCAATTTGAGCTATCTGTGTTCGAGTTAAATGTATATCTTTGTTGGGGGCTTTTGTCTTATCTATTTGTAGAGATACTTCTTCTCCTTTCTGGTATGCAGATTTTAGCTTAGCAATCTGATGATCGCTTAAATGTATTTTAGTTTTTATGTAATTACTCATTTATTTAATGAAAAATTTTTGTAGTATTGTTTTACTTGCTCGTTGGTCATAGTTCCTTCTCTCAACAATGCATCCAATAAATCAACGACTTGATTGTGTAACTTTTTACTTTTGGACCCTTTACATATCTTATCAGTCAATCGGGCTAAAATTTCCATTTTGTCTTCTACTCCTTTACCGATATAAATTTCTTTTCTTTGCAAGTCTCTGAGTCGATCCCGATAATCTCCTAACGTAGTCATATGATCTCTCAAATAATCAGCCTTAGCTAATAAGCGATCTTCTCTTTCTTCATCCTTTTTAGTCATTCGAGATATCTGACTCATAATGTTTCCTTTTTGACGAGACATTTTTAGGTAAGTATCATTTACTTTACTCATAATTTCTTGCAAAGTTTCCTTGGTCTCATGGTACAATTTTGAGGGTCTTGGAAAGTTATTTTTCTCTAAAAACTCTACATCCAATTTTTTATCAAAATCATAGACTTCTAAAGGCGGTTCAATAGCTAGAGGAATGTGATCAACAGCATCTTTTATAGCCTGAATATTCTCCTTTCGATTAATTTCTTGTTCTTGTAGCTTTTCAGTTACAGGCTTGTGAAAGTCCGATAGTGCTTTCTGGATACCTAATTTTTGCTCTAGTTGTTGTTCGTTGTTTTTTCTAATTTCAGCCTGAAGCTTATAAACTTTAAGTTCATATTCAACTTCCTTTCTTAATTTCTTATTTCGTTCTTTTTGTATAGCATTCATCTTTATTATTATGCAAGAAAAATTTTACTTAAGCAAATTATATTTTTACTGAAGCAAATTTTTAACATTAAATAAAGATGATTCAAATTAAAAATTATACAGAAGCAGAAGAACTTGTCGATGCAAATCAACATTATTTATTACCTAAACACCCTTTCAGACTTCTAATCGCTGGAGCTTCAGGTACTGGTAAAACGAACTTATTGCTGAATTTTATATACGACTATCTAGAATTTGATAATTTGTTCGTTTGTGCAAAAGATATGTACGAACCCAAGTATGGCAAACTGAAAGAAAAGTACACAATGTTTGAGGGCGTGGATATTGACTCGATAAAGTACCCCAAAAAGAAGAAGAAAATTATCCTAGAGTTATATGAAAGATTCGGCAAGAAAGGAACTTTATTCTCCTCTGATACAAAAGAATTTATAAAAGTGGATGACCTGGACCCATCTTGTAAAAATGTTGTTGTCTTTGATGACTGCATGACTGACAAGGACCAGAGGAGCATAGAAGATTTTTTCATCAGAGGTCGGAAGAAAAACGCCTCAATCATTTATCTTTCTCAATCTTATTATAGAACACCCATTGTTATCAGAAGAAACTGTAATTACTTGATATTTTTTAATATTCAACCGAGGGAGATTCAACAGATCATAAGAGAGATAGATGGTAGTTTGACAAAAGAAGAATTCAGTAGATTATATAAAAAGTGCATGCAACAGCCGTATGATTTCTTTATGCTTGATTTAGTTAATCCGGCTCTGAGATATCGGAAGAAATATTTCACCCCTATAAATAAAGATGGAAGAATACTTGCAAAAGAAAATTTACGTATATAGAAAGAGCTACCACCACTACCATAAAATTAGTGTCACTATGACCGTTAGCAAGTTCGTTTTAAGTTCATTGGGTTTATCAGCTTTTGTACTTGTTCCCTTAGCTGCTCTGAGCTTAAGCGTCGGTATTGTTGAAGTTCTTGATAAAGCTTTGAATATCGCGGAAAGGAAAGAAGAGTACAAACAGTCTTACAAGTTTTACAAACAGCTGCTCAATTCATACAAATCGAATACCCTATCAGAAGAGGAAGTGTATAAGCGAGAGGAGGATTTCATCAATAATTTAGTCTACTTACCCAGAGAAAAATATATGAAACAAACCCTGCTGAATGGATATCAATTTGTGAGTAAATAATTTTTTATATATAAATAAATGTGTGGTAAAAAGACTTGCAATAAAGGAAAAGGTGTTGTTAACGCAGCAATTAATAATTTACCGTTTGAAATGCATCTGCCAGGGCATCAATTTACAGGACCAGGAACTCAACTGCTCAGAGGAAAAACTAGACTGAACCCAGATTTAACATACAAAGAATGGAGTAAGCCTATTAATAGGGTTGATGATAGTGCCTATAAACATGACGTGTGCTACATTAAAAACAAAGATACCGAAACCAGAAACAAAGTGTGTGACTCAAACATGATAAAAGAATTGGACGACATTCCTAATCCAAGTTTTCGTGAAAGGCTAGATAGAGCTGTTGTGAAGCCTATTATCAAAGCAAAGAAGGTATTTGGAATGGGCTCAAAAATATATTGTCTCAAATGTAAAACACACACCGACACTAAAGATGAACAGCATGTCACCTCTAAAAACGCTAGACCTATGTTGAAAGGTATTTGTGTGGGTTGTGGTTCTAAGAAGTGCCGTTTTTTACCGCTGAAGGGGTAACTGAGAAGGGTTGCCCCGAAAAGGTTTATTACGATCCCGAAACAGGATTTTGTGGTATAAATGTACTGAGCAGAAAAACTGGTTTAAGTCGAAAAGAAGTCTCGGATTTTTTACACCGACAGGATGTATACACAAAGCATAAACCACTTATCCGTAAGTTCAAAAGAAGGAGAATTTACGTGTCACATATCGACGACCAATGGCAAGCTGATTTACTGTTTGTCTATAAATTTGCGAGAAGTAAGTTTAATGATGGTATCAAGTACTTATTAACAGCTGTTGACTGTTTCAGTAAATATGCATGGGCTGTTCCTCTAAAGGATAAATCAGCAGAAGAAGTAACTCAAGCATTTAAAAAGATCTTCAAAGAAAGAATACCTGAAAGGGTTCAAACAGATAAGGGTTTAGAGTTCGTCGGAAAAACAACTCAAAAATTATTCAAAGAAAATAATATCCAATGGTTCACAACAGAAAATGTTGAAATAAAAGCTGCCATGGTTGAAAGATTTAATCTCACTCTTGGTAATAAAATAAAGCTCTACTTGTGTGCAAATAACACTGAAAGATACATAGATGTATTGGATCAATTAGTGAAGAATTACAACAACTCATACCACAGAAGTATAAAAATGACTCCTGTTGAAGCCAGTCTAGAAGAAAACAGTAGTGAAGTCTACCGCAATTTGTTTAAAGAAAAGGTCATACGTAAACATAAATACCAGGTAGGCGATAAAGTAAGAATATCTATATATAAGTCTACCTTCAGAAGGGGGTATCAAGCAACTTTTACAGATGAAATATTTGTCATTTCTGAAGTATTAGAAACCGACCCAATCACTTATAGAGTTCAGGATTTAAATAATGATGGGGTTATAGGCACTTTTTATGAATATGAATTAGTAAAATATGATAAGAAAGACAATGCGTATAAGATTGAAAAAATCATCAAAAAGAAAGGGGACAAATATCTAGTAAAATGGTTAGGTTATCCTGAGACTAGCTGGATTGATAAAAAAGATTTAGTTTATTAATTTTTAATAGCCGAATAAGCTATTAAAAATTATAATCACTTATCGGGGTCATACCTCAGCTCTTCGTGACATGTTGTTCAAACGTACCAGCCGTTTTTTTTAATTTATAGGGTAAAAACTCCAATTTAATGCTTCGAAGATGGTTCTGCAGATTTCTTCATTCTGAATAAGCGTCTTCTTGAGTTTAGGTAACTTAACTTGAAGGCGTGAAATATAGATGTCGTAACCTCTCTTCCATAACATATGGTATAAGATATAGTCTTTGCTGATTATGTTTTTTCGCTCTGGGTACATCTCCTCATATTTATGGATAAAAGAATAAAAGTCGTTCAAAAGCTCTTCTTCTTCAAAGGGTAGGTTATGCGAACCTAACCATTTAGCCAGATTTTTCATTCGATGTTTTCGCCTCTGTTGTTTCCGCATGTTTAAATACATATCGAGATTATTGATTGGGGGTATATTTGGATTATACCTCAGCTCTTCGTGACATGCTTGGCAAATGTACCAGCCATCATCATTTTGAATTACATATTTGTGTTCACATTCATGAGTTTTCAAGTCTCCGTCTGAGGTAACTTTATTGTCCAGACCTAACATTCTTATTAGTTCCAACATTTCCTTCGATGTTTTGTCTTCGATCATTATATTCTTTTATAAGTTTGACAATTTTTTCAAACTGATCATGCAACTTTTTTAAAGATTTTTTCACTTCTGAAATGTCATCGGTATAAACATCTAATTGAACATACTGATAAAGAATTCTATAGCAATATATCTCAGTCTTAATTTCATTCATTTATTTATATCTTTTTTTTTTTTAAATCAGATAAAATACGAAGCAGTATTATTTTCCGCTTGGAGAGTGTCGACACTTTAGAAGAAGGTCTTTAGAAGAAGTAGAAACAAGGTCGACCTTGTTCCTTTCTACTTCCTGCTTTCAAACGTCTGTAGCGCTGACCTTGCCTAACATCTTTTCCTCTTTAAAGAGTACTCTCAGAGGTAGCGGTAGAAAAAAAGCGTAGATTACGAGAATCAAAGGGAGATGGCAGCACTATATGGGGAGGAAGCACTATATGGATAGGAGTAGAATTTATTTTTCGCGATTGCTTTTAAGTGTTTTATTCTATATTTTTTAATCAGATAAACTATAGTGATAGATATTTTGAAGAATTCTTACATTATAAGAGGGAAATAACTTGTTTAAAGTGCTATTTTTGAAGATTTTCGTCTGTGGTGTAATGGTTAAATTAAAGGTATGTGTATATTTAGATGGGTACCCATGGCAAACGGTTAGCGCGCAGACCTATTAACATCTAGGTCCCAGGTTCAAATCCCGACCTCTCCCAGGTTGTTAATCAATCCGGGTTGATGGTTTATTGAACTGTACCGAGCCAAAAATGACATGTCAGCTTGCTTTAGTCGTTGTTCCAATAAAGCAGCACTCATCGATAATAAGTGGTGGGCGGGCCCGACGCTAGGCGTCAAAGTCTTACAGTGTTGTCCTTATATGTTGTTTGTAAGCCTCAGTGGCGGTAGGCTCAGAGTGTATTTGGTCTTGAATTCGGCTCATCAAGAAGGGCCCCTTGGTGGGTCGAATTTGAGATTGAATATACTCTGAGCCTACCGGGAGGCATTTTGCAAAAATTTTTAATGATTATTTTCAATGTGCTCTCGATGAGCGACTTACAACAACTCCAAGGGAAAGGCAACACATGCCACCACAGGGAAAGCCATCAAGGGCATCAGAGAGCGGCTGACTGGAAAGGAGGGTCAAATCAGAGTTAATCTTCTAGGGAAAAGATGTGATATGTCCGGGATTGGTCCTAAAAATCGACGAAGTTGTATATTTTTTAATGGTGATGATACCATTAAAAGAAAATTTACTGTTCAAATTTAAACATTTGCGCTGGTAGTGCTTTCCCGACATCTTTAGTTCCCAAATATACAAAGAATAGAGGTTTAATCTCATTAAGCTTCATATAGTCGGACGCATTTTCATCGCATCGTTTCGGTAGATACATTTTTGTGCCGTCTTCTAACTCCACTACTAGTTTGTCACCATATTTGGTTTTGACCTGTTTAATTTCCATGACAGGGTATTTTACGTCGATATTGAGCTCATGCATCTTCTTGAAACTTCCTTCCAATGTACTAAGTGCGTTTAGTTTGTTCAACAGTTCCATGGTTTTTGTTCTTTCTTTACATTAGAATTCTTTTCTTTAAGTGCTTAAAATATTGTTGGGGTACGAACCCGCAGATTCTAAAAGGGGTCGCGACGCTGCGGCATGCGTAGGGGGTACCCTTCCGGCTCAGCGACTTTTTGCTTGTTCGGTCCGGAAAATTTGTGTGGTTGAAATAGAGCCATCACTTTCTAAAAGGGGGTGTGGTTTTAATGGGGATTTGAGAGCCTTTGTTTTTTATAGGGGGGTAAGGAATTTATGGCGGTTTTCATACCATTGATCTCTAAAAGTGGATACGATTTTAATGGAGGTTTTGTAGCCATTGTATTTCTAAAAGTGGGTGTGGTTTCAATGGGGTTTTGAGAACCATTGTGTAATCCCATTTGTGTGGATAAAATAGAGCCATTACATTCTAAAAGTGGGTCCGGTTTTTATGGGGGTTTTGCGAGCCATTGGTTTTAAAAGTGGGTGGAAATTTTATGGGTGGGTTTCGCACCATTGGTTTTAAAAGTGGGTGGAAGTTTTATGGGTGGGTTTCGCACCATTGTTTTTAAAAGTGGGTGGAAATTTTATGGGTGATATAGAGCCATTCCATTCTAAAAGTGGGTGTGGTTTTAATGGGAGGTTTCACACCATTGTGTAATCCCATTTGTGTGGATAAAATAGAGCCATTACATTCTAAAAGTGGGTGTGGTTTTAATGGGAGGTTTCACACCATTGTTTTTAAAAGTGGGTTGAAATTTTATTGGTGATATAGAGCCATTCCATTCTAAAAGTGGGTGTGGTTTTAATGGGAGGTTTATGGCTGTGGTCCAGCTCTCTCATTCACACACTACTTCTTTGTCATAGAGGGTCGTCAGTAGTTTTAGCTGTTTTGAGCCATCAGGCATCCTGCTCTCAGGTGCTAGAGGTATGTCTGAATGGAGGTTGTGCAGATGGGTCGGGTACTGTAGGTCGCAATCTACGATGTATCCTTTGTCTGAGTCATCCTCTACTTGGGTCACATCTGACACAGTGCTCCACTCGAAGCCACCATGCGGTAGGTATTGACTCATGGCCCATCCGTAAAGGTTGTTGGCGTCAAGGTACATCAGGTAGTTAGACTTCTTGTTCTCGTCATAGTCCCTCATGTACTTGTTGTTCGCCCTCCCATATCGGTTACAGCACTGAGAGATGCCTCCTCTGGTCCCCTTTTCTAGCATGAGTATCATGTCATAGTCTGTCAACAGCTCTAGCTCAACCTCTGTGGTTTTGAGCATGGCGTCCCACGAGAGTCCGGGTGCAGTGAAGTACCATGCAGGATCCAACTTATAGGTCTTTAGACAGACATCTCTAAAGTGTTCCATGATGTCGGCTAGGATGAGTACATCAGTCTTCACATACAAATCGGAATATTCACCCAATGTCTTAATGTTGAAGGCCTTCCATACCCTTTTAGCGTGCTCGTAGTCCTCATCCTTTATGTGTGACTCATTCAATAGGTTGTAAAAGTCTTCTTTTGGGGGCAGCTTGGTTTCTTCGCATTTGTCCCACGAGTCCATGTAATCGTATGGATAGACGCCTTTTCGGGTGACGAGGTCCAGTTTGTCCTTGGGGAAGTACTTGGCTGTCTCCCTGAACTCCTTTACGTTCCTCGCAAGACTGTCGAGGCTAGCGGCCATGAACTTGAATGAGTCGACAAACCTCAACTTTATACCAGGTACCTTTACTTTCTTCCCATCGCCTACTTCTACAGTTTTTGCCCCGACCTCCTTACTGAAGGAAATGTACCTCTCCTCGTTGTTCGGGATGACGTCGATATCACCTTGGTCTCTACCGAGCTCCTTTATGAAGAGATGGGCGTCGTAGCCAGATAAGTTGTGGATGAACACTGGAATGAACGAAGGCTCTTGATACTTTAGGTTGCAAAGGTTGTGAGCAGGTCCTCTGTAGTTCGATTCACATTTCGCCGGATTGAGAAGATGGTCATGATCTCTAACTTTTCGGAAGTCTGGTTCATCCTTGGGTGAATAGGGTGAAGGTTTCTTCCTGATATCTTCGTCACAGATGTGGCAAACATGGGTCCTTTGGAAATGCTCTTCATCTTCGGTGCTCATTTTGATGGGTTGCTTCTTATCATAAATGTTCTTTATCGCTAGCGCCTCAGTCTTCACTGTATCAAAGAACAGCTTGGTGGCATTGGGTCCTCTGTATGTGATTGGTGCCTTATAGTCTGCGTGTTTATATTTGATGTAGACAGTGAAGCTCATAGGTTCATGCTTTTGATATTTATGTAAGAATGAGCTGTCTTTTGTAGGGCAGCAGGTGTTTATCTTGTTTGTCAAGCACTCGAAGTCTCCGTACATCACAAAGGGTAATCGTAAAGACCTTTGGTAGTTTTTGAACCGCAGAGATTCGTTCTCCTCGGGCATTACAATCTTTACTGGTGTATTCTTCCTACAATCCGTTTCATGAGCTTGGAGGTCCTCTTCGGAGTAATAATACAGCAGGCATCTCTCACAGGTGAATATCTTTCCGTTGTGTTTAGTCACTTGTCCGCTTATCAATTTGGAGAGGTCTTTTATCCAACAGTAATGACTGTTTCCTTCCTTATTCTTTATGTACAGCAAATTGATGTGTTTGTCTTCCTTATTTTTAGTGATTCTCAATGGGTATATATCATTACCTTCGTATGAATATATGTTCACCGATATGTTATTCAACTTTTCGAACCTGTTAAATACTCTATCTTCCATCTTCACTGGAAACTCGATACCTTCGAAATTTAGCTCATTATCATATGGCTTATATTTAGAGACTCTATCTACGTGATTATCAGCTGGATAAATAGCGGACAGTATCGCCCACTTAAAGCACTCGTTATCATTTTCATTTTTCACGTTAATGACTGCCTTTTTATCTTTAATTCTTTTCGGTAAATCAATGTAGGATGATCCTCTCAGTGGGTTGTATTTATTGATCCTCACCTCAAGGTTTTTAATTCTAACAAGCGTCCATCCCGAACCCTTTGCAACAAACTCCTCCATTTCTGTCAATAATTTTTGGATAACCGATCTGTAATAAGCTACCAAATCAGTTGATTCTAAGATGACTGCGTTTTCTGTTTTGAAGTTTTTCTCCATTTCTATAATAGCATCGTCTTTACCCTTTTGATAGTCACAGAGGAATTCGAAATTAACCTTCAAACCATGCAGCCTCTTTATGTGTTTAGTGATGAGTCCCCGGACTAGTGACGCCACATCGTTCAAAAAGTCTTTGGGAAGCATCAGGTTGTGTTCATTTTGGATGTCGTACGTCTTCAAGCGAGATTCAAAGGCTGTATTAACTTTGTGGAGGGTGTAGAGCCTTCTCTCTCGCGTATCTAAAAACAGGTCTGAATCAAACCCGAAATGACGGTTGAACAATACGCTTTCTATGTATGCTATGATGTCTGCCCTCCTTCCTAACCTGGAATAGCCTCTAATGCCATGCGTTCGACAAAATTCCCGTAGTTGGGGGAGAGTCATGTGATGTAGTCGATGCTCCACCCTTCCACACTCTGGGAGAGCGGTTGCCTTCTTTGGTATATAGTTTAGGTGCCCTTTAGATTGTAGGTGCTTATTCATGCTTGATCCCTTAAATAACTTACCGCAACACCTGATCTTACGCACTCTGTTCTTCTTTGGCTTGCTAAACAAGTCATTGTGGAAACTGGGAAAGCCGTTGAATGAGGTCGACCATATGATATGATATTGAATAAGGTCGACCAGCTCCAACTTTTTAAGTTTCGAGTAACCTCGAATATTATTTTCACGACAGTAGCCTTGCAACTGTCGAACGGTTTTAGATTGAAAATCCATTTTGTCTTTCTTTAGAACTACAAATCGTTTCTTTAAATGCTTTTATTATTGAAGGGGTAAACTTTTTACGATTCAATTTTTAATGAGTATTTCAATCATTAAAAATAAAGTCATATCTACATCTGTTAAATGAACGGTAAAGGTGGGCCCAGCCACCTTTTTCCTCGGAAAAAGAATTGAAAATCTAAGTTACAATGATGGAAGGGCATGTCATCGATGTCGGTCGATCGCTATCGCTATCGCTATCACTGTCAGCCTGATATATTGAAAAGGTTTCGTAGAGGTTTCGAAAAGGTGGTTTTTTTACCACGAAACCCTCTAATGGTGTACAATAATATAAAACCCTGAAGCCAACATATAATCTTAATAATCTTATTTCATCCCTGGTCAAAATCATACCAACCCTGGGTATATCATTTTTTAAAAATAAAATTGAGTTGTTCGACAAACGTATTAGGATAGATTTCCCGTGCTCAGTAATGTCAGAAACCAAATATAAGCCATCCACTGACTCAAAGTTATCAGTACTCAAATCGTTTAATTTTTTTACAATACGATCCATATTCTTTATTTAAAGGATAAATATATTCAAACTTGAGGAAGGTAACAAAGGGTATCTAAACATTTAATGGTTGATCAACCATTAAATATAATTATGGTTCATTTTTGTCCAACTCGGGTTGTATGTCGACAGGTTCATTTTTGTCCAACTCGGGTTGTTTGTCGATAGGATCATTTTTACCCAACTCGGGAGGTATGTCGACAGGTTCATATTGTATCACAAATCTATTACATATGTTTGTCAGAAGGATGCAAACCAGCTTTTTAAAATGGAGTTCGTAAAAGGTATCTGAGAGCAAATGGGCTTTATAAGTCATGAGGTGACAAAGATCTATACGAGCCAGATTTTTCATAATAAAATCTTCGTTAAAGGTTTGCCATTGAACAATTCTACCCCATTCAAGGTAATCTGCGAATTCCGTCATAAAATCTTCAGTGAGCTTTTGTTTGACGCAAATGAGTTCCATATCGATTTTGTCTATATGCCGACGAATAAATTCTTCTGAGAGTACTTGGAATTGAGAAACCATTCTCCAATCTAATTTGGAAGCATGTTTATCCAGGAAGGGTTCTGACATTATCTGATATCTGGAAACTACTTCCCAATCTAAATATTCAGTATTTCTATCCATGAAATCCTCTGATAGAACTTGATATTTGGATGTATAGTACCAGTTTAATAGACCTCTGTGTTTTTCTACAAAAGGCTCCGAAAGCTTCTGATACTGAGAGATGACCATCCAGTTTACCAAACCTTCGAATTCTTCGATAAACTCTTCCGATAAAGTTGAATATTGACTTATGAGCGACCAGTTAACATAATTTTTACTAACTCTGATTTGTTCTTCCGACAAACCGCTTTTTGATATTTCGTTCCACGCCATTTATTATATGTACAATTTTTTACGGCAGCTGGAGTGTCCACTTGATTTCTTCAATTTTTAGAAATGGTTGAACTGTGAACTCAGCATCACATCGTAAGAAAATTTTTAATTGGTCATCTTTTTTAACCTCTCCGAGAATTAACACGAATTCAGTGGCTACTTTTATCTTGTGAACGTACTGCTTGCTATTAATGTATAACTTAACAACGATTAATTCATCGATTATCTTTTGAGGATCAAGGTACAATCCCAGTCTAAAAAAACCGTCCCGAGAGAATTTACATTCTGAGTTCAAAGCATCACCGGAAAACTTCGTAAAAATAACAGCATTCGCATTGGTACTAGGTCTAATAGTAATGTACCCTGATGTGGTGGTTGCATAACATACTTTATTGTCAACATATCTTTCCAAGTATTTTTTATTAACCACATTCATGTCTTCAGTAGGGTCAGCGACATTGCCTATCCTTTTACCTTTAGCGTCAATGGGTCTTCTGTCACCTAAACTCAGGTACTTCTGATCTAAACCTTCCATAATTTTTGCTATCTCTTCTCGTAGTTCAACCTTCACCGTGTGAGTGACGGTAGTAGAGTTACGAATTAACTCAGCTTCCAGATAACTTTTAGTAGTTACATCCCGACTCTCAATCGGCGTCTGACAGTTTTTCAAGATCTTATTTTCCATATCGTAGTTACCGTCGTGTGTGAGTTTAAACCCTATGCCTGGAATACCAGGAGGTCCTTGTTCTAATTCTTCATCGAAAAGCGGGTAGTAGGCAGCCATTTATTTGAATATAAAATAATTTTTATAGTCATGGACTATAAAAATTAAAAATGGACTATAAAAATGGCTTATAATTTCAAAGTTTTGATCATGGTAATATTTTGATTGTTAATATTTAAGAGGCATTTCTTGTGCTCTTTTAAGATGAAGTAAAAAACATAATCTTTGGGGGCAGCGTTCCTTAACCTCCAGTTAAACTCAATCATTAAGTTATTCGTATCGGTATAGTTTTGATGATGAGAGAGATTAAAGCAGATGATTGGATACAACTTACCAAAATTCGAATAATTGACCATACAACCTGTTTCAGACGTGATGGTGTTGAGTCCAGATTCCAAAAAGGCTGTGTATAATCGATTATAATCACTTTTCTCAAAATCCATCATGTAACTGACAGTTGGCACTTTTACATTGTTGATCATTAACCAACATTCCGTCATATCTAAGTTATCAAACAGCATGTTATTGCGCTTCGAATTTTCGTATCTTTCAGTGTACTGAGGAATTACGTACAAAGATAAGACTTCATCAGAAGTAGCTTTTATGGTATAAGAGCCGCTAGCGTTTTTAT
Source organism: Amaurobius ferox (assembly GCA_951213105.1). Taxonomy (NCBI): domain Eukaryota; kingdom Metazoa; phylum Arthropoda; class Arachnida; order Araneae; family Amaurobiidae; genus Amaurobius; species Amaurobius ferox. The sequence continues at coordinate 118,686,221 of OX578144.1, read as the reverse complement.
AGAAAATATTAGACTTTACAATGCTGTGTTGGTTCCAGTTTATTTCTACATCCTTATTCGATAACTTTAATTCGTTAAATATTGAAGCCGCCGCATTTTTAAATCGTACGTAAGGTAGCCAGAGTGATAAATCTTCTACAACGACTTTATAGATCTTATGTTGCTCGTTGGTGTACAGCATATTTAGACTGTGATTTCTCTGGAACTCAAATTTGACTTGGAACCCCGTGATTACTTTTTTATATTCACGGAAGAAATCAAACACGTACTTTAGTGGGATCCATATAGTTACAACCTTGCTATTTTTAGTGAATTCGCTTCTTTCTGTATATCCCTGGTTATGGTTCTCATTAATTCCGAATTTTTCGAAAAACTCAGTAATCTTTGTGGTATCTACTAACGTGCCATCATATTTCAAGCGTTCTCTATCAGCTGTGTCCGACGTATCAGTGTAGAACAGCATATTAGTAGCTTCGGCAGAAGAATAGTCAGGCGTAAAATGTATTAAGCCCAACACTTGTCGCATAAGAGCGGAATAATTTATGTTGGATTCTATTTCAGTGGTTCCTAATGTAAACCTGTTAGCATTGATCAAACCACCTCCATTCACGAGAGCTACATTATCATTCACTATGGCAGTACCATCGTTGTTAACAATTTTCAATTTTTGCTGTAAATAACCGTTAGAGTATAAAATGTTGGCGTTGGTGTCTTGAATAAAGAAATGGTAAGAGGCATTTTCCATAGAATTATCACTATTTTCATGCCTTACCTCTCTATATTCGAAACTTTCGATGTCATCATCGTAATAATAATTGGTGCTGTTTAATTCAAATATTTTATTCATTTATTATAATATAATTTTTTTTTCTTCTCCTCAATTTAATAGCTATATGGCTATTAAATCGAATTTAGAAAAACTTTAGTCCAGCTCCATGTTTTTTCTGCTTTGATAATATCTCCTTTATTTTATCCTGCACATACTTACCTTCTAATTCGGCCTCCTGCAGGACTGGTACGTCGGAAAAGAACCCTCTTCCTTGTATCTTCTTACTCTTTCTTTGAAGTCTGTGTTTATTCATTTCTTTATTATAGGGCGATAAAATTGTATTGTACTTCTTGCTTATTGAGCGGTATTAAATCACCTCTATGATTGGTTACTTGCATTCTGATTCGGTAAACACTATCCATTCGAACAGGGTAAAACAGAGGTTTGTCAAATGATTTTATAATCTGACTACCTGGACGATTACTGTTTGTAAATGAATAGATGACGTTTGTAGAGTTGAAACCGTTGATATACGCCCCCTCTGCGACATCGCAATGTATATAAATGTTATCGTTTCCCCCAGATAAGTCAGCAATGTACTTTCCTACTTGTTCAAGCTCTTCGTGGATTTTAGGCTCGAAACCTAAAAGTTTATGCAGGTTTTTGGTTTTCGTTAAATCGATCTTATACCCGTCTTTTAACTTAATGGCTATTCGTTGTCGTTCCTCCACTATTCCGAATTGTATCGGCGGATCGCTTCCAAAAAAATTAATCATGTAACGATTCAGCCCCTTGATAGTGTAATTTCCATCTGGTATCGTCAAATTTAACCACTGCTGACCATCAAAGTATGAAAATACCTCATCTTTGATATTGTCCCATGAAACGTACATCGAAAAGGACTGAAGGGCAATCTGTTTAAAGGTGAAAGGTCTAGTGTATTCAATCGTAAAATCTTCTGATTTTTCCGCGTTTTTAGAATCTAATATCAATAGAACCATTTTATTTATAGAGAACATTTTTTTCATTGAAGTCGCTGGGTTCTTGGGTAAAAGAATATAGCACATCTACAACTGGCCTACCCTTGTTTCTTTCACGAATGTACTTCATACAAAAGTAGCCGCATTTGACGGAAGCAGGGTGCTGTAGAAAGCTCGAGTTACACCCGATATTTTTCTTTCCAGAAGTCAGTAGATACTTCTTAATGTTAGGATGAATTTTGTATACGTGTTCTCCAAAAGGATCAAAATACTCAACAAAGTTATTTTTAGGATCGTTATAGTAGCAGACCCAGTGCGTACCAGGTCCTGTGACAATGTCCAGATTAATAATACCGTTTTCAAACCGACTCATCTTTTTAGGCAACAGATCGGAAGTAAAGACGCCCCTAAACCCCTGTTCATGTTTCATATTTTGTTCAATTACTTCGTCTGATATTCCCAGTTTTGATAGACGCCCTTTCCAATGGGTCTTTTTTTTACACATCCAGATCCTGAAATTTTTTCCAAAGCTTTCTTTGCTCCATATCCAGCCGCCCCACTTGCAGCACCTAGTGCTAAAGCCTTGGCCCCAGCAATTAACGCAGGTAATAGAAAAGGTAGAAAACCACCCGTTTTCTGGAGCTGCGTCTTACTGATAGTGATACGCTTCCCCTTCCCAATTTGAGCTATCTGTGTTCGAGTTAAATGTATATCTTTGTTGGGGGCTTTTGTCTTATCTATTTGTAGAGATACTTCTTCTCCTTTCTGGTATGCAGATTTTAGCTTAGCAATCTGATGATCGCTTAAATGTATTTTAGTTTTTATGTAATTACTCATTTATTTAATGAAAAATTTTTGTAGTATTGTTTTACTTGCTCGTTGGTCATAGTTCCTTCTCTCAACAATGCATCCAATAAATCAACGACTTGATTGTGTAACTTTTTACTTTTGGACCCTTTACATATCTTATCAGTCAATCGGGCTAAAATTTCCATTTTGTCTTCTACTCCTTTACCGATATAAATTTCTTTTCTTTGCAAGTCTCTGAGTCGATCCCGATAATCTCCTAACGTAGTCATATGATCTCTCAAATAATCAGCCTTAGCTAATAAGCGATCTTCTCTTTCTTCATCCTTTTTAGTCATTCGAGATATCTGACTCATAATGTTTCCTTTTTGACGAGACATTTTTAGGTAAGTATCATTTACTTTACTCATAATTTCTTGCAAAGTTTCCTTGGTCTCATGGTACAATTTTGAGGGTCTTGGAAAGTTATTTTTCTCTAAAAACTCTACATCCAATTTTTTATCAAAATCATAGACTTCTAAAGGCGGTTCAATAGCTAGAGGAATGTGATCAACAGCATCTTTTATAGCCTGAATATTCTCCTTTCGATTAATTTCTTGTTCTTGTAGCTTTTCAGTTACAGGCTTGTGAAAGTCCGATAGTGCTTTCTGGATACCTAATTTTTGCTCTAGTTGTTGTTCGTTGTTTTTTCTAATTTCAGCCTGAAGCTTATAAACTTTAAGTTCATATTCAACTTCCTTTCTTAATTTCTTATTTCGTTCTTTTTGTATAGCATTCATCTTTATTATTATGCAAGAAAAATTTTACTTAAGCAAATTATATTTTTACTGAAGCAAATTTTTAACATTAAATAAAGATGATTCAAATTAAAAATTATACAGAAGCAGAAGAACTTGTCGATGCAAATCAACATTATTTATTACCTAAACACCCTTTCAGACTTCTAATCGCTGGAGCTTCAGGTACTGGTAAAACGAACTTATTGCTGAATTTTATATACGACTATCTAGAATTTGATAATTTGTTCGTTTGTGCAAAAGATATGTACGAACCCAAGTATGGCAAACTGAAAGAAAAGTACACAATGTTTGAGGGCGTGGATATTGACTCGATAAAGTACCCCAAAAAGAAGAAGAAAATTATCCTAGAGTTATATGAAAGATTCGGCAAGAAAGGAACTTTATTCTCCTCTGATACAAAAGAATTTATAAAAGTGGATGACCTGGACCCATCTTGTAAAAATGTTGTTGTCTTTGATGACTGCATGACTGACAAGGACCAGAGGAGCATAGAAGATTTTTTCATCAGAGGTCGGAAGAAAAACGCCTCAATCATTTATCTTTCTCAATCTTATTATAGAACACCCATTGTTATCAGAAGAAACTGTAATTACTTGATATTTTTTAATATTCAACCGAGGGAGATTCAACAGATCATAAGAGAGATAGATGGTAGTTTGACAAAAGAAGAATTCAGTAGATTATATAAAAAGTGCATGCAACAGCCGTATGATTTCTTTATGCTTGATTTAGTTAATCCGGCTCTGAGATATCGGAAGAAATATTTCACCCCTATAAATAAAGATGGAAGAATACTTGCAAAAGAAAATTTACGTATATAGAAAGAGCTACCACCACTACCATAAAATTAGTGTCACTATGACCGTTAGCAAGTTCGTTTTAAGTTCATTGGGTTTATCAGCTTTTGTACTTGTTCCCTTAGCTGCTCTGAGCTTAAGCGTCGGTATTGTTGAAGTTCTTGATAAAGCTTTGAATATCGCGGAAAGGAAAGAAGAGTACAAACAGTCTTACAAGTTTTACAAACAGCTGCTCAATTCATACAAATCGAATACCCTATCAGAAGAGGAAGTGTATAAGCGAGAGGAGGATTTCATCAATAATTTAGTCTACTTACCCAGAGAAAAATATATGAAACAAACCCTGCTGAATGGATATCAATTTGTGAGTAAATAATTTTTTATATATAAATAAATGTGTGGTAAAAAGACTTGCAATAAAGGAAAAGGTGTTGTTAACGCAGCAATTAATAATTTACCGTTTGAAATGCATCTGCCAGGGCATCAATTTACAGGACCAGGAACTCAACTGCTCAGAGGAAAAACTAGACTGAACCCCGATTTAACATACAAAGAATGGAGTAAGCCTATTAATAGGGTTGATGATAGTGCCTATAAACATGACGTGTGCTACATTAAAAACAAAGATACCGAAACCAGAAACAAAGTGTGTGACTCAAACATGATAAAAGAATTGGACGACATTCCTAATCCAAGTTTTCGTGAAAGGCTAGATAGAGCTGTTGTGAAGCCTATTATCAAAGCAAAGAAGGTATTTGGAATGGGCTCAAAAATATATTGTCTCAAATGTAAAACACACACCGACACTAAAGATGAACAGCATGTCACCTCTAAAAACGCTAGACCTATGTTGAAAGGTATTTGTGTGGGTTGTGGTTCTAAGAAGTGCCGTTTTTTACCGCTGAAGGGGTAACTGAGAAGGGTTGCCCCGAAAAGGTTTATTACGATCCCGAAACAGGATTTTGTGGTATAAATGTACTGAGCAGAAAAACTGGTTTAAGTCGAAAAGAAGTCTCGGATTTTTTACACCGACAGGATGTATACACAAAGCATAAACCACTTATCCGTAAGTTCAAAAGAAGGAGAATTTACGTGTCACATATCGATGACCAATGGCAAGCTGATTTACTGTTTGTCTATAAATTTGCGAGAAGTAAGTTTAATGATGGTATCAAGTACTTATTAACAGCTGTTGACTGTTTCAGTAAATATGCATGGGCTGTTCCTCTAAAGGATAAATCAGCAGAAGAAGTAACTCAAGCATTTAAAAAGATCTTCAAAGAAAGAATACCTGAAAGGGTTCAAACAGATAAGGGTTTAGAGTTCGTCGGAAAAACAACTCAAAAATTATTCAAAGAAAATAATATCCAATGGTTCACAACAGAAAATGTTGAAATAAAAGCTGCCATGGTTGAAAGATTTAATCTCACTCTTGGTAATAAAATAAAGCTCTACTTGTGTGCAAATAACACTGAAAGATACATAGATGTATTGGATCAATTAGTGAAGAATTACAACAACTCATACCACAGAAGTATAAAAATGACTCCTGTTGAAGCCAGTCTAGAAGAAAACAGTAGTGAAGTCTACCGCAATTTGTTTAAAGAAAAGGTCATACGTAAACATAAATACCAGGTAGGCGATAAAGTAAGAATATCTATATATAAGTCTACCTTCAGAAGGGGGTATCAAGCAACTTTTACAGATGAAATATTTGTCATTTCTGAAGTATTAGAAACCGACCCAATCACTTATAGAGTTCAGGATTTAAATAATGATGGGGTTATAGGCACTTTTTATGAATATGAATTAGTAAAATATGATAAGAAAGACAATGCGTATAAGATTGAAAAAATCATCAAAAAGAAAGGGGACAAATATCTAGTAAAATGGTTAGGTTATCCTGAGACTAGCTGGATTGATAAAAAAGATTTAGTTTATTAATTTTTAATAGCCGAATAAGCTATTAAAAATTATAATCACTTATCGGGGTCATACCTCAGCTCTTCGTGACATGTTGTTCAAACGTACCAGCCGTTTTTTTTAATTTATAGGGTAAAAACTCCAATTTAATGCTTCGAAGATGGTTCTGCAGATTTCTTCATTCTGAATAAGCGTCTTCTTGAGTTTAGGTAACTTAACTTGAAGGCGTGAAATATAGATGTCGTAACCTCTCTTCCATAACATATGGTATAAGATATAGTCTTTGCTGATTATGTTTTTTCGCTCTGGGTACATCTCCTCATATTTATGGATAAAAGAATAAAAGTCGTTCAAAAGCTCTTCTTCTTCAAAGGGTAGGTTATGCGAACCTAACCATTTAGCCAGATTTTTCATTCGATGTTTTCGCCTCTGTTGTTTCCGCATGTTTAAATACATATCGAGATTATTGATTGGGGGTATATTTGGATTATACCTCAGCTCTTCGTGACATGCTTGGCAAATGTACCAGCCATCATCATTTTGAATTACATATTTGTGTTCACATTCATGAGTTTTCAAGTCTCCGTCTGAGGTAACTTTATTGTCCAGACCTAACATTCTTATTAGTTCCAACATTTCCTTCGATGTTTTGTCTTCGATCATTATATTCTTTTATAAGTTTGACAATTTTTTCAAACTGATCATGCAACTTTTTTAAAGATTTTTTCACTTCTGAAATGTCATCGGTATAAACATCTAATTGAACATACTGATAAAGAATTCTATAGCAATATATCTCAGTCTTAATTTCATTCATTTATTTATATCTTTTTTTTTTTTAAATCAGATAAAATACGAAGCAGTATTATTTTCCGCTTGGAGAGTGTCGACACTTTAGAAGAAGGTCTTTAGAAGAAGTAGAAACAAGGTCGACCTTGTTCCTTTCTACTTCCTGCTTTCAAACGTCTGTAGCGCTGACCTTGCCTAACATCTTTTCCTCTTTAAAGAGTACTCTCAGAGGTAGCGGTAGAAAAAAAGCGTAGATTACGAGAATCAAAGGGAGATGGCAGCACTATATGGGGAGGAAGCACTATATGGATAGGAGTAGAATTTATTTTTCGCGATTGCTTTTAAGTGTTTTATTCTATATTTTTTAATCAGATAAACTATAGTGATAGATATTTTGAAGAATTCTTACATTATAAGAGGGAAATAACTTGTTTAAAGTGCTATTTTTGAAGATTTTCGTCTGTGGTGTAATGGTTAAATTAAAGGTATGTGTATATTTAGATGGGTACCCATGGCAAACGGTTAGCGCGCAGACCTATTAACATCTAGGTCCCAGGTTCAAATCCCGACCTCTCCCAGGTTGTTAATCAATCCGGGTTGATGGTTTATTGAACTGTACCGAGCCAAAAATGACATGTCAGCTTGCTTTAGTCGTTGTTCCAATAAAGCAGCACTCATCGATAATAAGTGGTGGGCGGGCCCGACGCTAGGCGTCAAAGTCTTACAGTGTTGTCCTTATATGTTGTTTGTAAGCCTCAGTGGCGGTAGGCTCAGAGTGTATTTGGTCTTGAATTCGGCTCATCAAGAAGGGCCCCTTGGTGGGTCGAATTTGAGATTGAATATACTCTGAGCCTACCGGGAGGCATTTTGCAAAAATTTTTAATGATTATTTTCAATGTGCTCTCGATGAGCGACTTACAACAACTCCAAGGGAAAGGCAACACATGCCACCACAGGGAAAGCCATCAAGGGCATCAGAGAGCGGCTGACTGGAAAGGAGGGTCAAATCAGAGTTAATCTTCTAGGGAAAAGATGTGATATGTCCGGGATTGGTCCTAAAAATCGACGAAGTTGTATATTTTTTAATGGTGATGATACCATTAAAAGAAAATTTACTGTTCAAATTTAAACATTTGCGCTGGTAGTGCTTTCCCGACATCTTTAGTTCCCAAATATACAAAGAATAGAGGTTTAATCTCATTAAGCTTCATATAGTCGGACGCATTTTCATCGCATCGTTTCGGTAGATACATTTTTGTGCCGTCTTCTAACTCCACTACTAGTTTGTCACCATATTTGGTTTTGACCTGTTTAATTTCCATGACAGGGTATTTTACGTCGATATTGAGCTCATGCATCTTCTTGAAACTTCCTTCCAATGTACTAAGTGCGTTTAGTTTGTTCAACAGTTCCATGGTTTTTGTTCTTTCTTTACATTAGAATTCTTTTCTTTAAGTGCTTAAAATATTGTTGGGGTACGAACCCGCAGATTCTAAAAGGGGTCGCGACGCTGCGGCATGCGTAGGGGGTACCCTTCCGGCTCAGCGACTTTTTGCTTGTTCGGTCCGGAAAATTGGTGTGGTTGAAATAGAGCCATCACTTTCTAAAAGGGGGTGTGGTTTTAATGGGGATTTGAGAGCCTTTGTTTTTTATAGGGGGGTAAGGAATTTATGGCGGTTTTCATACCATTGATCTCTAAAAGTGGATACGATTTTAATGGAGGTTTTGTAGCCATTGTATTTCTAAAAGTGGGTGTGGTTTCAATGGGGTTTTGAGAACCATTGTGTAATCCCATTTGTGTGGATAAAATAGAGCCATTACATTCTAAAAGTGGGTCCGGTTTTTATGGGGGTTTTGCGAGCCATTGGTTTTAAAAGTGGGTGGAAATTTTATGGGTGGGTTTCGCACCATTGGTTTTAAAAGTGGGTGGAAGTTTTATGGGTGGGTTTCGCACCATTGTTTTTAAAAGTGGGTGGAAGTTTTATGGGTGATATAGAGCCATTCCATTCTAAAAGTGGGTGTGGTTTTAATGGGAGGTTCCACACCATTGTGTAATCCCATTTGTGTGGATAAAATAGAGCCATTACATTCTAAAAGTGGGTGTGGTTTTAATGGGAGGTTTCACACCATTGTTTTTAAAAGTGGGTTGAAATTTTATTGGTGATATAGAGCCATTCCATTCTAAAAGTGGGTGTGGTTTTAATGGGAGGTTTATGGCTGTGGTCCAGCTCTCTCATTCACACACTACTAATATAAAAGCTTTAAAAAATCTATAACTTTCCCAAGAATTAATGAAAACTTAATGAACTAAACATAAATTTAATATATTTACAAAATTATCGAAATTGGTTTGAAAATCTATGTCAGGGTATAAAAAGGCCCTAAAACAAGAAAGTATAAAATCAGCATATGCAACACTTATTTCTTTGAAGTTTCATGCACAATACGTTCAAGAATAAGCAGATAAATCTTTGGAATAACAAACAGAAAATTCTAGTTTCAGGAAATTGATACATACACTTTGAAGAACAATCAAAATTCGAATGACCCGGACGTGATTTGAACACGCAACCTTCTGATCTGGAATCAAACGCGCTACCGTTGCGCCACCGGGCCACATATCATTCCGATTTCAGAATAAATATAAAAATTAGTCAAATGAAAACCAGAAAATTAGTATTTCTGAAATGCATCACATATTCGGGAAATATTTAATGAACAAAAAAATATATTGCCGTGAGTAAAATGTATACTCTTCAGGGAAAAAACATTTAACCACAAGTGAAATATTAATGACCCGGACGTGACTTGAACACGCAACCCTCTGATCTGGAGTCAGACGCTCTACCATTGCGCTACCGGGTCAATGCTTAACGCTGCTTTCTGAATGAAGAAATATATCACAATAAATCAAGGAACACAATCGGAAAAGACGACGTAATTAAAATATAAAAGCTTTAAAAAATCTATAACTTTCCCAAGAATTAATGAAAACTTAATGAACTAAACATAAATTTAATATATTTACAAAATTATCGAAATTGGTTTGAAAATCTACGTCAGGGTATAAAAAGGCCCTAAAACAAGAAAGTATAAAATCAGCATATGCAACACTTATTTCTTTGAAGTTTCATGCACAATACGTTCAAGAATAAGCAGATAAATCTTTGGAATAACAAACAGAAAATTCCAGTTTCAGGAAATTGATACATACACTTTGAAGAACAATCAAAATTCGAATGACCCGGACGTGATTTGAACACGCAACCTTCTGATCTGGAGTCAAACGCGCTACCGTTGCGCCACCGGGCCACATACCATTCCGATTTCAGAATAAATATAAAAATTAGTCAAATGAAAACCAGAAAATAAGTATTTCCGAAATGCATCACATATTCGGGAAATATTTAATGAACAAAAAAATATATTGCCGTGAGTAAAATGTATACTCTTCAGGGAAAAAACATTTAACCACAAATGAAATATTAATGACCCGGACGTGACTTGAACACGCAACCTTCTGATCTGGAGTCAGACGCGCTACCATTGCGCTACCGGGTCAAAGCTTAACACTGCTTTCTGAATGAAGAAATATATCACAATAAATCAAGGAACACAATCGGAAAAGACGACGTAATTAAAATATAAAAGCTTTAAAAAATCTATAACTTTCCCAAGAATTAATGAAAACTTAATGAACTAAACATAAATTTAATATATTTACAAAATTATCGAAATTGGTTTGAAAATCTATGTCAGGGTATAAAAAGGCCCTAAAACAAGAAAGTATAAAACCAGCATATGCAATACTTATTTCTTTGAAGTTTCATGCACAATACGTTCAAGAATAAGCAGATAAATCTTTGGAATAACAATCAGAAAATTCTAGTTTCAGGAAATTGATACATACACTTTGAAGAACAATCAAAATTCGAATGACCCGGACGTGATTTGAACACGCAACCTTCTGATCTGGAATCTAACGCGCTACCGTTGCGATACCGGGCCACATATCATTCCGATTTCAGAATAAATATAAAAATTTGTCAAATGAAAACCAGAAAATAAGTATTTCTGAAATGCATCACATATTCGGGAAATATTTAATGAACAAAAAAATATATTGCCGTGAGTAAAATGTATACTCTTCAGGGAAAAACATTTAACCACAAATGAAATATTAATGACCGGGACGTGACTTGAACACGCAACCTTCTGATCTGGAGTCAGACGCGCTACCATTGCGCTACCGGGTCAACGCACAATACTGCCTTTTGAATGAAGAAATTTGTAACAAGGAATCAAGGAAGACATTCGGAAAAGACGAGGTAATTAAAATATATGTGCATTAAAAAATCTATTACGTTCCCAAGAATTAATGAAAAACTTTATGAACTAAACAGAAATTTAATATATTTACAAAATTATCGAATTTATTTTGAAAATCTATGTCAGGATATAAAAAGGCCCTAAAACAAGAAAGTATTAAATCAGCATATGCAACACTTATTTCTTTGAAGTTTCATGCACAATACGTTCAAGAATAAGCAGATAAATCTTTGGAATAACAAACAGAAAATTCTAGTTTCAGGAAATTGATAAATACACTTTGAAGAACAATCAAAATTCGAATGACCCGGAAGTGATTTGAACACGCAACCTTCTGATCTGGAGTCAAACGCGCTACCGTTGCGCCACCGGGCCACATATCATTCCGATTTCAGAATAAATATAAAAATTAGTCAAATGAAAACCAGAAAATAAGTATTTATGAAATGCATCACATATTCGGGAAATATTTAATGAACAAAAAAATATATTGCCGTGAGTAAAATGTATACTCTTCAGGGAAAAAACATTTAACCACAAATGAAATATTAATGACCCGGACGTGACTTGAACACGCAACCTTCTGATCTGGAGTCAGACGCGCTACCATTGCGCTACCGGGACAATGCTTAACACTGCTTTCTGAATGAAGAAATATATCACAATAAATCAAGGAACACAATCGGAAAAGACGACGTAATTAAAATATAAAAGCTTTAAAAAATCTATAACTTTCCCAAGAATTAATGAAAACTTAATGAACTAAACATAAATTTAATATATTTACAAAATTATCGAAATTGGTTTGAAAATCTATGTCAGGGTATAAAAAGGCCCTAAAAAAAGAAAGTATAAAATCAGCATATGCAACACTTATTTCTTTGAAGTTTCATGCACAATTCGTTCAAGAATAAGCAGATAAATCTTTGGAATAACAAACAGAAAATTCCAGTTTCAGGAAATTGATACATACACTTTGAAGAACAATCAAAATTCGAATGACCCGGACGTGATTTGAACACGCAACCTTCTGATCTGGAATCAAACGCGCTACCGTTGCGCCACCGGGCCACATATCATTCCGATTTCAGAATAAAAATAAAAATTTGTCAGATGAAAACCAGAAAATAAGTATTTCTGAAATGCATCACATATTCGGGAAATATTTAATGAACAAAAAAATATATTGCCGTGAGTAAAATGTATACTCTTCAGGGAAAAACAGTTAACCACAAATGAAATATTAATGACCCGGACGTGACTTGAACACGCAGCCTTCTGATCTGGAGTCAGACGCGCTAACATTGCGTTACCGGGTCAACACATAACACTGCCTTTTGAATGAAGAAATTTGTAACAAGGAATCAAGGAAGACATTCGGAAAAGGCGAGGTAATTAAAATATATGTGCATTAAAAAATCTATTACGTTCCCAAGAATTAATGAAAAACTTAATGAACTAAACAGAAATTTAATATATTTACAAAATTATCGAATTTGTTTTGAAAATCTATGTCAGGATATAAAAAGGCACTAAAACAAGAAAGTATAAAATCAGCATATGCAACACTTATTTCTTTGAAGTTTCATGCACAATACGTTCAAGAATAAGCAGATAAATCTTTGGAATAACAAACAGAAAATTCTAGTTTCAGGATATTGATACATACACTTTGAAGAACAATCAAAATTCGAATGACCCGGACGTGATTTGAACACGCAACCTTCTGATCTGGAGTCAAACGCGCTACCGTTGCGCCATCGGGCCACATATCATTCCGATTTCAGAATAAATATAAAAATTAGTCAAATGAAAACCAGAAAATAAGTATTTCTGAAATGCATCACATATTCGGGAAATATTTAATGAACAAAAAAATATATTGCCGTGAGTAAAATGTATATTCTTCAGGGAAAAAACATTTAACCACAAATGAAATATTAATGACCCGGACGTGACTTGAACACGCAACCTTCTGATCTGGAGTCAGACGCGCTACCATTGCGTTACCGGGTCAACACATAATACTGCCTTTTGAATGAAGAAATTTGTAACAAGGAATCAAGGAAGACATTCGGAAAAGACGAGGTAATTAAAATATATGTGCATTAAAAAATCTATTACGTTCCCAAGAATTAATGAAAAACTTAATGAACAAAACAGAAATTTAATATATTTACAAAATTATCGAATTTATTTTGAAAATCTATGTCAGGATATAAAAAGGCCCTAAAACAAGAAAGTATATAATCAGCATATGCAACACTTATTTCTTTGAAGTTTCATGCACGATACGTTCAAGAATAAGCAGATAAATCTTTGGAATAACAAACAGAAAATTCTAGTTTCAGGAAATTGATACATACACTTTGAAGAACAATCAAAATTCGAATGACCCGGACGTGATTTGAACACGCAACCTTCTGATCTGGAGTCAAACGCGCTACCGTTGCGCCACAGGGCCACATATCATTCCGATTTCAGAATAAATATAAAAATTAGTCAAATGAAAACCAGAAAATAAGTATTTATGAAATGCATCACATATTCGGGAAATATTTAATGAACAAAAAAATATATTGCCGTGAGTAAAATGTATACTCTTCAGGGAAAAAACATTTAACCACAAATGAAATATTAATGACCCGGACGTGACTTGAACACGCAACCTTCTGATCTGGAGTCAGACGCGCTACCATTGCGCTACCTGGTCAATGCTTAACACTGCTTTCTGAATGAAGAAATATATCACAATAAATCAAGGAACACAATCGGAAAAGACGACGTAATTAAAATATAAAAGCTTTAAAAAATCTATAACTTTCCCAAGAATTAATGAAAACTTAATGAACTAAACATAAATTTAATATATTTACAAAATTATCGAAATTGGTTTGAAAATCTATGTCAGGGTATAAAAAGGCCCTAAAACAAGAAAGTATAAAATCAGCATATGCAACACTTATTTCTTTGAAGTTTCATGCACAATACGTTCAAGAATAAGCAGATAAATCTTTGGAATAACAAACAGAAAATTCTAGTTTCAGGAAATTGATACATACACTTTGAAGAACAATCAAAATTCGAATGACCCGGACGTGATTTGAACACGCAACCTTCTGATCTGGAATCAAACGCGCTACCGTTGCGCCACCGGGCCACATATCATTCCGATTTCAGAATAAATATAAAAATTAGTCAAATGAAAACCAGAAAATAAGTATTTCTGAAATGCATCACATATTCGGGAAATATTTAATGAACAAAAAAATATATTGCCGTGAGTAAAATGTATACTCTACAGGGAAAAAACATTTAACCACAAGTGAAATATTAATGACCCGGACGTGACTTGAACACGCAACCCTCTGATCTGGAGTCAGACGCTCTACCATTGCGCTACCGGGTCAATGCTTAACACTGCTTTCTGAATGAAGAAATATATCACAATAAATCAAGGAACACAACCGGAAAAGACGACGTAATTAAAATATAAAAGCTTTAAAAAATCTATAACTTTCCCAAGAATTAATGAAAATTTAATGAACTAAACATAAATTTAATATATTTACAAAATTATCGAAATTGGTTTGAAAATCTACGTCAGGGTATAAAAAGGCCCTAAAACAAGAAAGTATAAAATCAGCATATGCAACACTTATTTCTTTGAAGTTTCATGCACAATACGTTCAAGAATAAGCAGATAAATCTTTGGAATAACAAACAGAAAATTCCAGTTTCAGGAAATTGATACATACACTTTGAAGAACAATCAAAATTCGAATGACCCGGACGTGATTTGAACACGCAACCTTCTGATCTGGAATCAAACGCGCTACCGTTGCGCCACCGGGCCACATATCATTCCGATTTCAGAATAAATATAAAAATTTGTCAAATGAAAACCAGAAAATAAGTATTTCTGAAATGCATCACATATTCGGGAAATATTTAATGAACAAAAAAATATATTGCCGTGAGTAAAATGTATACTCTTCAGGGAAAAACATTTAACCACAAATGAAATATTAATGACCCGGACGTGACTTGAACACGCATCCTTCTGATCTGGAGTCAGACGCGCTACCATTGCGCTACCGGGTCAACGCACAATACTGCCTTTTGAATGAAGAAATTTGTAACAAGGAATCAAGGAAGACTTTCGGAAAAGACGAGGTAATTAAAATATATGTGCATTAAAAAATCTATTACGTTCCCAAGAATTAATGAAAAACTTAATGAACTAAACAGAAATTTAATATATTTACAAAATTATCGAATTTGTTTTGAAAATCTATGTCAGGATATAAAAAGGCCCTAAAACAAGAAAGTATAAAATCAGCATATGCAACACTTATTTCTTTGAAGTTTCATGCACAATACGTTCAAGAATAAGCAGATAAATCTTTGGAATAACAAACAGAAAATTCTAGTTTCAGGAAATTGATAAATACACTTTGAAGAACAATCAAAATTCGAATGACCCGGACGTGATTTGAACACGCAACCTTCTGATCTGGAATCAAACGCGCTACCGTTGCGCCACCGGGCCACATATCATTCCGATTTCAGAATAAATATAAAAATTAGTCAAATGAAAACCAGAAAATTAGTATTTCTGAAATGCATCACATATTCGGGAAATATTTAATGAACAAAAAAATATATTGCCGTGAGTAAAATGTATACTCTTCAGGGAAAAAACATTTAACCACAAGTGAAATATTAATGACCAGGACGTGACTTGAACACGCAACCCTCTGATCTGGAGTCAGACGCTCTACCATTGCGCTACCGGGTCAATGCTTAACACTGCTTTCTGAATGAAGAAATATATCACAATAAATCAAGGAACACAATCGGAAAAGACGACGTAATTAAAATATAAAAGGTTTAAAAAATCTATAACTTTAACAAGAATTAATGAAAACTTAATGAACTAAACATAAATTTAATATATTTACAAAATTATCGAAATTGGTTTGAAAATCTATGTCAGGGTATAAAAAGGCCCTAAAACAAGAAAGTATAAAATCAGCATATGCAACACTTATTTCTTTGAAGTTTCATGCACAATACGTTCAAGAATAAGCAGATAAATCTTTGGAATAACAAACAGAAAATTCTAGTTTCAGGAAATTGATACATACACTTTGAAGAACAATCAAAATTCGAATGACCCGGACGTGATTTGAACACGCAACCTTCTGATCTGGAATCAAACGCGCTACCGTTGCGCCACCGGGCCACATATCATTCCGATTTCAGAATAAATATAAAAATTAGTCAAATGAAAACCAGAAAATAAGTATTTCTGAAATGCATCACATATTCGGGAAATATTTAATGAACAAAAAAATATATTGCCGTGAGTAAAATGTATACTCTTCAGGGAAAAACAGTTAACCACAAATGAAATATTAATGACCCGGACGTGACTTGAACACGAAGCCTTCTGATCTGGAGTCAGACGCGCTAACATTGCGTTACCGGGTCAACACATAACACTGCCTTTTGAATGAAGAAATTTGTAACAAGGAATCAAGGAAGACATTCGGAAAAGGCGAGGTAATTAAAATATATGTGCATTAAAAAATCTATTACGTTCCCAAGAATTAATGAAAAACTTAATGAACTAAACAGAAATTTAATATATTTACAAAATTATCGAATTTGTTTTGAAAATCTATGTCAGGATATAAAAAGGCACTAAAACAAGAAAGTATAAAATCAGCATATGCAACACTTACTTCTTTGAAGTTTCATGCACAATACGTTCAAGAATAAGCAGATAAATCTTTGGAATAACAAACAGAAAATTCTAGTTTCAGGAAATTGATACATACACTTTGAAGAACAATCAAAATTCGAATGACCCGGACGTGATTTGAACACGCAACCTTCTGATCTGGAGTCAAACGCGCTACCGTTGCGCCACAGGGCCACATATCATTCCGATTTCAGAATAAATATAAAAATTAGTCAAATGAAAACCAGAAAATAAGTATTTATAAAATGCATCACATATTCGGGAAATATTTAATGAACAAAAAAATATATTGCCGTGAGTAAAATGTATACTCTTCAGGGAAAAAACATTTAACCACAAGTGAAATATTAATGACCCGGACGTGACTTGAACACGCAACCCTCTGATCTGGAGTCAGACGCTCTACCATTGCGCTACCGGGTCAATGCTTAACACTGCTTTCTGAATGAAGAAATATATCACAATAAATCAAGGAACACAACCGGAAAAGACGACGTAATTAAAATATAAAAGCTTTAAAAAATCTATAACTTTCCCAAGAATTAATGAAAATTTAATGAACTAAACATAAATTTAATATATTTACAAAATTATCGAAATTGGTTTGAAAATCTACGTCAGGGTATAAAAAGGCCCTAAAACAAGAAAGTATAAAATCAGCATATGCAACACTTATTTCTTTGAAGTTTCATGCACAATACGTTCAAGAATAAGCAGATAAATCTTTGGAATAACAAACAGAAAATTCCAGTTTCAGGAAATTGATACATACACTTTGAAGAACAATCAAAATTCGAATGACCCGGACGTGATTTGAACACGCAACCTTCTGATCTGGAATCAAACGCGCTACCGTTGCGCCACCGGGCCACATATCATTCCGATTTCAGAATAAATATAAAAATTTGTCAAATGAAAACCAGAAACTAAGTATTTCTGAAATGCATCACATATTCGGGATATATTTAATGAACAAAAAAATATATTGCCGTGAGTAAAATGTATGCTCTTCAGGGAAAAAACATTTAACCACAAATGAAATATTAATGACCCGGACGTGACTTGAACACGTAACCTTCTGATCTGGAGTCAGCCGCGCTACTATTGCGCTACCGGGTCAACGCGTATTACTGCCTTTTGAATGAAGAAATTTGTAACAAGGAATCAAGGAAGACATTCGGAAAAGACGAGGTAATTAAAATATATGTGCATTAAAAAATCTATTACGTTCCCAAGAATTAATGAAAAACTTAATGAACTAAACAGAAATTTAATATATTTACAAAATTATCAAATTTATTTTGAAAATCTATGTCAGGATATAAAAAGGCCCTAAAACAAGAAAGTATAAAATCAGCATATGCAACACTTATTTCTTTGAAGTTTCATGCACAATACGTTCAAGAATAAGCAGATAAATCTTTGGAATAACAAACAGAAAATTCTAGTTTCAGGAAATTGATACATACACTTTGAAGAACAATCAAAATTCGAATGACCCGGACGTGATTTGAACACGCAACCTTCTGATCTGGTATCAAACGCGCTACCGTTGCGCCACCGGGCCACATATCATTCCGATTTCAGAATAAATATAAAAATTTGTCAAATGAAAACCAGAAAATAAGTATTTCTGAAATGCATCACATATTCGGGATATATTTAATGAACAAAAAAATATATTGCCGTGAGTAAAATGTATACTCTTCAGGGAAAAAACATTTAACCACAAATGAAATATTAATGACCCGGACGTGACTTGAACACGCAACCTTCTGATCTGGAGTCAGACGCGCTACCATTGCGCTACCTGGTCAATGCTTAACACTGCTTTCTGAATGAAGAAATATATCACAATAAATCAAGGAACACAATCGGAAAAGACGACGTAATTAAAATATAAAAGCTTTAAAAAATCTATAAATTTCCCAAGAATTAATAAAAACTTAATGAACTAAACATAAATTTAATATATTTACAAAATTATCGAAATTGGTTTGAAAATCTATGTCAGGGTATAAAAAGGCCCTAAAACAAGAAGGTATAAAATCAGCATATGCAACACTTATTTCTTTGAAGTTTCATGCACAATACGTTCAAGAATAAGCAGATAAATCTTTAGAATAACAAACAGAAAATTCTAGTTTCAGGAAATTGATACATACACTTTGAAGAACAATCAAAATTCGAATGACACGGACGTGATTTGAACACGCAACCTTCTGATCTGGAGTCAAACGCGCTACCGTTGCGCAACCGGGCCACATATCATTCCGATTTCAGAATAAATATAAAAATTAGTCAAATGAAAACCAGAAAATAAGTATTTCCGAAATGCATCACATATTCGGGAAATATTTAATGAACAAAAAAATATATTGCCGTGATTAAAATGTATACTCTTCAGGGAAAAAACATTTAACCACAAATGAAATATTAATGACCCGGACGTGACTTGAACACGAAACCTTCTGATCTGGAGTCAGACGCGCTACCATTGCGCTACCGGGTCAAAGCTTAACACTGCTTTCTGAATGAAGATATATATCACAATAAATCAAGGAACACAATCGGAAAAGACGACGTATTTAAAATATAAAAGCTTTAAAAAATCTATAATTTTCCAAGAATTAATGAAAACTTAATGAACTAAACAAAAATTTAATATATTTACAAAATTATCGAAATTGGTTTGAAAATCTATGTCAGGGTATAAAAAGGCCCTAAAACAAGAAAGTATAAAATCAGCATATGCAAAACTTATTTCTTTGAAGTTTCATGCACAATACGTTCAAGAATAAGCAGATAAATCTTTGGAATAACAAACAGAAAATTCCAGTTTCAGGAAATTGATACATACACTTTGAAGAACAATCAAAATTCGAATGACCCGGACGTGATTTGAACACGCAACCTTCTGATCTGGAGTCAAACGCGCTACCGTTGCGCCACCGGGCCACATATCATTCCGATTTCAGAATAAATATAAAAATTAGTCAAATGAAAACCAGAAAATAAGTATTTATGAAATGCATCACATATTCGGGAAATATTTAATGAACAAAAAAATATATTGCCGTGAGTAAAATGTATACTCTTCAGGGAAAAAACATTTAACCACAAATGAAATATTAATGACCCGGACGTGACTTGAACACGCAACCTTCTGATCTGGAGTCAGACGCGCTACCATTGCGCTACCGGGTCAATGCTTAACATTGCTTTCTGAATGAAGAAATATATCACAATAAATCAAGGAACACAATCGGAAAAGACGACGTAATTAAAATATAAAAGATTTAAAAAATCTATAACTTTCCCAAGAATTAATGAAAACTTAATGAACTAAACATAAATTTAATATATTTACAAAATTTTCGAAATTGGTTTGAAAATCTATGTCAGGGTATAAAAAGGCCCTAAAACAAGAAAGTATAAAATCAGCATATGCAACACTTATTTCTTTGAAGTTTCATGCACAATACGTTCAAGAATAAGCAAATAAATCTTTGGAATAACAAACAGAAAATTCTAGTTTCAGGAAATTGATACATACACTTTGAAGAACAATCAAAATTCGAATGACCCGGACGTGATTTGAACACGCAACCTTCTGATCTGGAGTCAAACGCGCTACCGTTGCGCCACCGGGCCACATACCATTCCGATTTCAGAATAAATATAAAAATTAGTCAAATAAAAACCAGAAAATAAGTATTTCCGAAATGCATCACATATTCGGGAAATATTTAATGAACAAAAAAATATATTGCCGTGAGTAAAATGTATACTCTTCAGGGAAAAAACATTTAACCACAAATGAAATATTAATGACCCGGACGTGACTTGAACACGCAACCTTCTGATCTGGAGTCAGACGCGCTACCATTGCGCTACCGGGTCAAAGCTTAACACTGCTTTCTGAATGAAGAAATATATCACAATAAATCAAGGAACACAATCGGAAAAGACGACGTAATTAAAATATAAAAGCTTTAAAAAATCTATAACTTTCCCAAGAATTAATGAAAATTTAATGAACTAAACATAAATTTAATATATTTACAAAATTATCGAAATTGGTTTGAAAATCTATGTCAGGGTATAAAAAGGCCCTAAAACAAGAAAGTATAAAATCAGCATATGCAACACTTATTTCTTTGAAGTTTCATGCACAATACGTTCAAGAATAAGCAGATAAATCTTTGGAATAACAAACAGAAAATTCTAGTTTCAGGAAATTGATACATACACTTTGAAGAACAATCAAAATTCGAATGACACGGACGTGATTTGAACACGCAACCTTCTGATCTGGAGTCAAACGCGCTACCGTTGCGCAACCGGGCCACATATCATTCCGATTTCAGAATAAATATAAAAATTAGTCAAATGAAAACCAGAAAATAAGTATTTCCGAAATGCATCACATATTCGGGAAATATTTAATGAACAAAAAAATATATTGCCGTGAGTAAAATGTATACTCTTCAGGGAAAAAACATTTAACCACAAATGAAATATTAATGACCCGGACGTGACTTGAACACGAAACCTTCTGATCTGGAGTCAGACGCGCTACCATTGCGCTACCGGGTCAAAGCTTAACACTGCTTTCTGAATGAAGATATATATCACAATAAATCAAGGAACACAATCGGAAAAGACGACGTATTTAAAATATAAAAGCTTTAAAAAATCTATAATTTTCCAAGAATTAATGAAAACTTAATGAACTAAACAAAAATTTAATATATTTACAAAATTATCGAAATTGGTTTGAAAATCTATGTCAGGGTATAAAAAGGCCCTAAAACAAGAAAGTATAAAATCAGCATATGCAAAACTTATTTCTTTGAAGTTTCATGCACAATACGTTCAAGAATAAGCAGATAAATCTTTGGAATAACAAACAGAAAATTCCAGTTTCAGGAAATTGATACATACACTTTGAAGAACAATCAAAATTCGAATGACCCGGACGTGATTTGAACACGCAACCTTCTGATCTGGAGTCAAACGCGCTACCGTTGCGCCACCGGGCCACATATCATTCCGATTTCAGAATAAATATAAAAATTAGTCAAATGAAAACCAGAAAATAAGTATTTATGAAATGCATCACATATTCGGGAAATATTTAATGAACAAAAAAATATATTGCCGTGAGTAAAATGTATACTCTTCAGGGAAAAAACATTTAACCACAAATGAAATATTAATGACCCGGACGTGACTTGAACACGCAACCTTCTGATCTGGAGTCAGACGCGCTACCATTGCGCTACCGGGTCAATGCTTAACATTGCTTTCTGAATGAAGAAATATATCACAATAAATCAAGGAACACAATCGAAAAAGACGACGTAATTAAAATATAAAAGATTTAAAAAATCTATAACTTTCCCAAGAATTAATGAAAACTTAATGAACTAAACATAAATTTAATATATTTACAAAATTTTCGAAATTGGTTTGAAAATCTATGTCAGGGTATAAAAAGGCCCTAAAACAAGAAAGTATAAAATCAGCATATGCAACACTTATTTCTTTGAAGTTTCATGCACAATACGTTCAAGAATAAGCAAATAAATCTTTGGAATAACAAACAGAAAATTCTAGTTTCAGGAAATTGATACATACACTTTGAAGAACAATCAAAATTCGAATGACCCGGACGTGATTTGAACACGCAACCTTCTGATCTGGAGTCAAACGCGCTACTGTTGCGCCACCGGGCCACATACCATTCCGATTTCAGAATAAATATAAAAATTAGTCAAATAAAAACCAGAAAATAAGTATTTCCGAAATGCATCACATATTCGGGAAATATTTAATGAACAAAAAAATATATTGCCGTGAGTAAAATGTATACTCTTCAGGGAAAAAACATTTAACCACAAATGAAATATTAATGACCCGGACGTGACTTGAACACGCAACCTTCTGATCTGGAGTCAGACGCGCTACCATTGCGCTACCGGGTCAAAGCTTAACACTGCTTTCTGAATGAAGAAATATATCACAATAAATCAAGGAACACAATCGGAAAAGACGACGTAATTAAAATATAAAAGCTTTAAAAAATCTATAACTTTCCCAAGAATTAATGAAAATTTAATGAACTAAACATAAATTTAATATATTTACAAAATTATCGAAATTGGTTTGAAAATCTATGTCAGGGTATAAAAAGGCCCTAAAACAAGAAAGTATAAAATCAGCATATGCAACACTTATTTCTTTGAAGTTTCATGCACAATACGTTCAAGAATAAGCAGATAAATCTTTGGAATAACAAACAGAAAATTCTAGTTTCAGGAAATTGATACATACACTTTGAAGAACAATCAAAATTCGAATGACACGGACGTGATTTGAACACGCAACCTTCTGATCTGGAGTCAAACGCGCTACCGTTGCGCAACCGGGCCACATATCATTCCGATTTCAGAATAAATATAAAAATTAGTCAAATGAAAACCAGAAAATAAGTATTTCCGAAATGCATCACATATTCGGGAAATATTTAATGAACAAAAAAATATATTGCCGTGAGTAAAATGTATACTCTTCAGGGAAAAAACATTTAACCACAAATGAAATATTAATGACCCGGACGTGACTTGAACACGAAACCTTCTGATCTGGAGTCAGACGCGCTACCATTGCGCTACCGGGTCAAAGCTTAACACTGCTTTCTGAATGAAGATATATATCACAATAAATCAAGGAACACAATCGGAAAAGACGACGTATTTAAAATATAAAAGCTTTAAAAAATCTATAATTTTTCAAGAATTAATGAAAACTTAATGAACTAAACAAAAATTTAATATATTTACAAAATTATCGAAATTGGTTTGAAAATCTATGTCAGGGTATAAAAAGGCCCTAAAACAAGAAAGTATAAAATCAGCATATGCAAAACTTATTTCTTTGAAGTTTCATGCACAATACGTTCAAGAATAAGCAGATAAATCTTTGGAATAACAAACAGAAAATTCCAGTTTCAGGAAATTGATACATACACTTTGAAGAACAATCAAAATTCGAATGACCCGGACGTGATTTGAACACGCAACCTTCTGATCTGGAGTCAAACGCGCTACCGTTGCGCCACCGGGCCACATATCATTCCGATTTCAGAATAAATATAAAAATTAGTCAAATGAAAACCAGAAAATAAGTATTTATGAAATGCATCACATATTCGGGAAATATTTAATGAACAAAAAAATATATTGCCGTGAGTAAAATGTATACTCTTCAGGGAAAAAACATTTAACCACAAATGAAATATTAATGACCCGGACGTGACTTGAACACGCAACCTTCTGATCTGGAGTCAGACGCGCTACCATTGCGCTACCGGGTCAATGCTTAACATTGCTTTCTGAATGAAGAAATATATCACAATAAATCAAGGAACACAATCGAAAAAGACGACGTAATTAAAATATAAAAGATTTAAAAAATCTATAACTTTCCCAAGAATTAATGAAAACTTAATGAACTAAACATAAATTTAATATATTTACAAAATTTTCGAAATTGGTTTGAAAATCTATGTCAGGGTATAAAAAGGCCCTAAAACAAGAAAGTATAAAATCAGCATATGCAACACTTATTTCTTTGAAGTTTCATGCACAATACGTTCAAGAATAAGCAAATAAATCTTTGGAATAACAAACAGAAAATTCTAGTTTCAGGAAATTGATACATACACTTTGAAGAACAATCAAAATTCGAATGACCCGGACGTGATTTGAACACGCAACCTTCTGATCTGGAGTCAAACGCGCTACTGTTGCGCCACCGGGCCACATACCATTCCGATTTCAGAATAAATATAAAAATTAGTCAAATAAAAACCAGAAAATAAGTATTTCCGAAATGCATCACATATTCGGGAAATATTTAATGAACAAAAAAATATATTGCCGTGAGTAAAATGTATACTCTTCAGGGAAAAAACATTTAACCACAAATGAAATATTAATGACCCGGACGTGACTTGAACACGCAACCTTCTGATCTGGAGTCAGACGCGCTACCATTGCGCTACCGGGTCAAAGCTTAACACTGCTTTCTGAATGAAGAAATATATCACAATAAATCAAGGAACACAATCGGAAAAGACGACGTAATTAAAATATAAAAGCTTTAAAAAATCTATAACTTTCCCAAGAATTAATGAAAATTTAATGAACTAAACATAAATTTAATATATTTACAAAATTATCGAAATTGGTTTGAAAATCTATGTCAGGGTATAAAAAGGCCCTAAAACAAGAAAGTATAAAATCAGCATATGCAACACTTATTTCTTTGAAGTTTCATGCACAATACGTTCAAGAATAAGCAGATAAATCTTTGGAATAACAAACAGAAAATTCTAGTTTCAGGAAATTGATACATACACTTTGAAGAACAATCAAAATTCGAATGACCCGGACGTGATTTGAACACGCAACCATCTGATCTGGAGTCAAACGCGCTACCGTTGCGCCACCGGGCCACATATCATTCATATTTCAGAATAAATATAAAAATTAGTCAAATGAAAACCAGAAAATAAGTATTTCTGAAATGCATCACATATTCGGGAAATATTTAATGAACAAAAAAATATATTGCCGTGAGTAAAATGTATACTCTTCAGGGAAAAAACATTTAACCACAAATGAAATATTAATGACCCGGACGTGACTTGAACACGCAACCTTCTGATCTGGAGTCAGACACGCTACCATTGCGCTACCGGGTCAATGCTTAACACTGCTTTTTGAATGAAGAAATATATCACAATAAATCAAGGAACACAATCGGAAAAGACGACGTAATTAAAATATAAAAGCTTTAAAAAATCTATAACTTTCCCAAGAATCAATGAAAACTTAATGAACTAAACATAAATTTAATATATTTACAAAATTATCGAAATTGGTTTGAAAATCTATGTCAGGGTATAAAAAGGCCCTAAAACAAGAAAGTATAAAATCAGCATATGCAACACTTATTTCTTTGAAGTTTCATGCACAATACGTTCAAGAATAAGCAGATAAATCTTTGAAATAACAAACAGAAAATTCTAGTTTCAGGAAATTGATACATACACTTTGAAGAACAATCAAAATTCGAATGACCCGGACGTGATTTGAACACGCAACCTTCTGATCTGGAGTCAAACGCGCTACCGTTGCGCCACCGGGCCACATATCATTCCGATTTCAGAATAAATATAAAAATTAGTCAAATGAAAACCAGAAAATAAGTATTTCTGAAATGCATCACATATTCGGGAAATATTTAATGAACAAAAAAATATATTGCCGTGAGTAAAATGTATACTCTTCAGGGAAAAAACATTTAACCACAAATGAAATATTAATGACCCGGACGTGACTTGAACACGCAACCTTCTGATCTGGAGTCAGACGCGCTACCATTGCGCTACCGGGTCAATGCTTAACACTGCTTTCTGAATGAAGAAATATATCACAATAAATCAAGGAACACAATCGGAAAAGACGACGTAATTAAAATATAAAAGCTTTAAAAAATCTATAACTTTCCCAAGAATTAATAAAAACTTAATGAACTAAACATAAATTTAATATATTTCAAAATTATCGAAATTGGTTTGAAAATCTATGTCAGGGTATAAAAATGCCCTAAAACAAGAAAGTATAAAATCAGCATATGCAACACTTATTTCTTTGAAGTTTCATGCACAATACGTTCAAGAATAAGCAGATAAATCTTTGGAATAACAAACAGAAAATTCTAGTTTCAGGAAATTGATACATACACTTTGAAGAACAATCAAAATTCGAATGACCCGGACGTGATTTGAACACGCAACCTTCTGATCTGGAGTCAAACGCGCTACCGTTGCGCCACCGGGCCACATATCATTCCGATTTCAGAATAAATATAAAAATTAGTCAAATGAAAACCAGAAAATAAGTATTTTTGAAATGCATCACATATTCGGGAAATATTTAATGAACAAAAAAATATATTGCCGTGAGTAAAATGTATACTCTTCAGGGAAAAAACATTTAACCACAAATGAAATATTAATGACCCGGACGTGACTTGAACACGCAACCTTCTGATCTGGAGTCAGACGCGCTACCATTGCGCTACCTGGTCAATGCTTAACACTGCTTTCTGAATGAAGAAATATATCACAATAAATCAAGGAACACAATCGGAAAAGACGACGTAATTAAAATATAAAAGCTTTAAAAAATCTATAAATTTCCCAAGAATTAATAAAAACTTAATGAACTAAACATAAATTTAATATATTTACAAAATTATCGAAATTGGTTTGAAAATCTATGTCAGGGTATAAAAAGGCCCTAAAACAAGAAGGTATAAAATCAGCATATGCAACACTTATTTCTTTGAAGTTTCATGCACAATACGTTCAAGAATAAGCAGATAAATCTTTAGAATAACAAACAGAAAATTCTAGTTTCAGGAAATTGATACATACACTTTGAAGAACAATCAAAATTCGAATGACACGGACGTGATTTGAACACGCAACCTTCTGATCTGGAGTCAAACGCGCTACCGTTGCGCAACCGGGCCACATATCATTCCGATTTCAGAATAAATATAAAAATTAGTCAAATGAAAACCAGAAAATAAGTATTTCCGAAATGCATCACATATTCGGGAAATATTTAATGAACAAAAAAATATATTGCCGTGATTAAAATGTATACTCTTCAGGGAAAAAACATTTAACCACAAATGAAATATTAATGACCCGGACGTGACTTGAACACGAAACCTTCTGATCTGGAGTCAGACGCGCTACCATTGCGCTACCGGGTCAAAGCTTAACACTGCTTTCTGAATGAAGATATATATCACAATAAATCAAGGAACACAATCGGAAAAGACGACGTATTTAAAATATAAAAGCTTTAAAAAATCTATAATTT